>JAQMYF010000015.1:19452607-19464904 GCA_030014195.1 Neosilurus mollespiculum
TATATATACACACACACACACACACACACACACATACACACACACACATTAAATATTATTTAATAATAATAATTATACAATACTACTAAATATATTTACTAAATATTTTGAGTATATATGATGGTATATATCAGTTGGTTTACTCAACATACAAACAGACTTGAAAATACAAAATATTTCATATTGTGAAGCAGAAAAAGATTTTAAATAAAATTACATGAACGTACATAAGTATTCACACCCCAAATCAGGACTTTGTAGAGATATCATTTGCAGCAATTACAGGTGCGGATCTCTTAGAGTATGTCTCCAGGAGCTTAGCACATGCAGCCACTGGGATTTTTGTCCATTCTTTAAAGTAAAACTGCTCCAGCTCCTTCAAGAATTTCACTTTCCCAAGATATTTTCCTGTATTTAGCGCCATCCCTCATTACCTCAATACTGACCATTTTTCCAGTCCCTGTCGATGACAAACATCCCCACAGCATGATACAGCCACCACCATGCTTTACTGTAATGATGGTGTTCTTGGGGTGATGAGAGGTGTTGGATTTTAACAGACATTTTTCTAGATGGTCAATTTTAGTCTCATCTGACCAGTCTGTGAGTTTTGGTGCATGGCCCTCTCTAGGCAGATCTGTTGTGGTGCCATATCATTTAAATTTTGTAATGATGGCTTAAATGGTGCTTTGTGGGATTTATAAGGTTTCGGATTTGGAATTTGGATTTATTTTATAACCCAACCCTGAATTGTACTTCTCCACAACTTTGTCCTTGACCTGTATGACTGGCTAATTGGCCTTCATGTATCACTTGCTTGGTGTTGCCTCTTGATTAGTGGTGTTGCAGACTCTGGGACCTTTCAGAACAAGTGTGTATATAATGAGTTCATGTGACCATATTTAACTAATTATGTGATTTCTGAAGGTAATGTGAATAAATATGTTTTGCATTTTTAAACATACTTTGTGAAGCTCAATTACATAAAGTCCACGATAAAAATCTATTTTAATTCCTGGTTGTAAAGCAAAAGAATTGAAAAAATGCCAAGGGGTGAATACTTTTGCAAGCCACTATATATTCTAGATGTTCTAAAAAACTGTCTGTCAGTCTTGCAAGGGATAATGAAATGAGTGACACTTTTTAAAACTCTTATTTTTTACTTTATAAACTTTAAGATGGTAGCTTTGTTCTTCCATAGTCAAAGAGATGCGTAAGGGAAATTCTGCACTGAATGTAGGAAGCAGTCACACTGAGGTATTTAACTAAGGCATGCTAAAGATTTCAGTGTACTGATAAACTCACTGTGTTCAACTGTACTGTTTGTTGAAATAACTGGCCTTTGCCTTAAGCAGAAATTTACCAACTTCATAGTAATTCACCAACTTTACCTACTTCATGAGAATATTTAAGTCCCCAACACACACACACACACACACACACACACACACACACACACACACACAGCTGACAAGCCTTATTGGTATACGAAACTCCCAATGCCAATTTGAACAGATCACAGATTTGATGTCGTATTTTTTTCACCCTCTTTACTGAAACTGCTTTCAGACTGAATAGAAACTAAGAGTGAGGTTTGTGTCATAAAAACAAATTCAGTAAAATAAACTATGATAGTGAATACAATATTGATAATTGAAAAAATTGAAGACTGACTTGTATTATAATCCTTTATTTAACCCAAAGGTCTATTATTCATCTGGAACAGACTCCACCCCCACTACATATGAGCCTCAAGTTCAACCCCTGTGACTAGAAACACAGATTTAGCTTATCCTAAAACAGCATTTTTCAACAGAATGTGTGACAATTCGATTGCAGGAGGCTGATGAAAAGTAAGAGGTGTGTGAAAAATTAAAGTGTAGTGCAGGGTAAGAAACTCCCACTGGTGGCCAGTCTTGTTTGATCTCACAGAGTTTAAAAGCAGACTGATGACTGAAGGTAAGAAGAGCCAAACCCAGCATAGGTAAAGCCTTGTTATATTAAAGGTGTAATATAAAGATTTAGGCACTGACTAAAAAAAAAAAGAAAAGAAAAACAGAGCCCTGGAAGATGAACTCCTGTTTTGATGATGCCATTGATAACAATGTCATGTAACCATCCCGTTATGACCGCACCCTCCACAAAGATGTGATATTGTTGCACTACTGAGGTAAGATTTCTTTAATGGAAACCTGAGATCACCACAGGACAGCGAGGTGACATTTTGCTGAATAGGTTTATTCCGTAAGCACGTTATACGCACCAGAAAGATCAAAGCTTCCTCAATCCTCAGAAGAAACCTACTGCATTTTAAAAGTGTGTTTTATTTTATTAAAAAGTGTATTTCATTTTATTTAAAAATTGTATATTATTTGATTTAAAAAATGCATTTTATTTTATTACAAAACTGTATTTTACTTTATTTAAAAAGTGTATTTATTTTTAAGTGTATTTAATCTCATTTAAAAGTGTGTTTAATTTAAAAGTGTATTTTATTTAAAAAAAAAAACATTTTAATTTTATTAAAAAGTGTATTTTATTTCAATAAAAAGTGTATTTTATTTTAAAAATTATTCTATTTTATTTAAAAGTGTGTTTTATTTCATTAAAAGATGCATTGTACTTTATTTTAAATGTGTGTTTTAATTCATTAAAATGCACATTTCATTTTAAAAGTGTATTTTATTTTATTTAAAACTTGCATTTTATTTTATTAAAAGGTGTATTTTATTTTAATAAAAAGTGTATTTTATTTTATTTAAAAATGTGCATTATATTTCACTTAAAAAGAGTATTTTATTTTATTTAAAAACAATTGTTTTATTTTATTTAAAATGTTTTCTTATTTAAGAGTATTTTATTTTATTAAAAGTGTATTTCATTTCAAAAGTAAATTTTGTTTTATTTAAAAGTATATTCTATTTTATTTAAAAAGTGTATTTTATTTAAAAAGTGAATTTTATTTAAAAAGTGAATTTTGTTTTATTTAAAAGTGTATTTTATTTACAAAGTGTATTTGGTTTTATTTAAAAGTATATTCTATTTTATTTAAAAAGTGAATTTTGTTTTATTTAAAAGTGTATTTTATTTAAAAAGTGAATTTGGTTTATTTAAAAGTGTATTTTATTTAAAAAGTGTAGTTGGTTTTATTTAAAAAGTGCATTTTATTTTATAAAAAAGTGTATTTTATTTTATTTAAAACTTGCATTTTATTTTATTTAAAAAGTGTATTTTATTTTAATAAAAAGTGTATTTTATTTTATTTAAAAATGTGCATTATATTTCACTTAAAAAGAGTATTTTATTTTATTTAAAAACAATTGTTTTATTTTATTTAAAATGTTTTCTTATTTAAGAGTATTTTATTTTATTAAAAGTGTATTTCATTTCAAAAGTGAATTTTGTTTTATTTAAAAGTATATTCTATTTTATTTAAAAAGTGTATTTTATTTAAAAAGTGAATTTTGTTTTATTTAAAAGTGTATTTTATTTAAAAAGTGTATTTGGTTTTATTTAAAAGTATATTCTATTTTATTTAAAAAGTGAATTTTGTTTTATTTAACAGTATATTCTATTTTATTTAAAAAGTGAAATTTGTTTTATTTAAAAGTGTATTTTATTTAAAAAGTGTAGTTGGTTTTATTTAAAAAGTGCATTTTATTTTATTAAAAAAGTGTATTTTATTTTAATAAAAAGTATATTTTATTTTATTTAAAAAGTGTATTTTATTTTAATAAAAAGTATATTTTATTTTATTTAAAAAGTGTATTTTATTTTATGGCTTGAAACAAATTTGTAGTGGAAGACAAGAGTAGAGGAACTTACCATCACTCAGACATTCATTCCCATTACGACAGTTAGAAAGCGTCATGCAAAATATCACGTGCACATGGATGGACGCACAGACGAACGGACAGACAATGTTCACGACACAAAAAATCAGATCAATGCCATATCAGTTTCTCTTAAGTACGGGCTCCGCTATTAAATGGCACTTCCTCCTAAGGGACTTGTGTTGAGCTTTTTCTTAGACTTGTTCAAGGTGCAATTCAAGTAAACAGAATTGACTTCATTCAGTCGAGTTTTTTTGAGGGTACATGAAATAAATTGTTTTACACTTCCATACGTTTTAAACAGCATATCCTCAAATCATCTATACCCCAGCTAAGACTTTTATCAGTATTAATCCAAGATGTGTGATTCATGTATACTATATAATTACAATAACAGCTTTAACAAGAGCTTGAGCCCTTCAAGGAACCTTTTGACGATGAAATCCAATGGAATATTTCAAAGCTAAACCAATACATCACAGGACATTAAACTGGGAATGTTTGAGAAGCTTTGAAGTATCTTCAGGCTGAGATTGTTACTGACTGTGCATTTGACCTCCATGACAAAACAGCAGGTTTGATAAAACTCCAGTTTTATGCGGGCTGCAGACATTCCTCAGCTCTGTACACTTTTTCTGAAGAACTTCAAAGCCTTTCAAGCAAATCAACTGAGCTAGCAAAGGCCATCCACACCAGAGATGGAGTGTACCATCAGAATAAGGATCCACTGAGCTCCATCTGGAGTGTACCATCAGAATATGGATCCACTGCGCTCCAGAAGAAATAACAGTCAAAGCATAACTTTCTTGTTCAGGCCAGTCTTTAGCTCGAGCCAAAATCTTCCCGAAGCTAAGAGCTCGGAAAAGCTTGAGACAGCTGCACATAAAGCTCCATACCACAAGGTCACAAACCCAACAATGCTTTCCACTCCCTTTACTGGTCACGCCAAGAAGCTCATTATTCCTTGTGCTTCCCTTCCAAAGCATGACTAAATGTCAGGGATCTTTAATATCACTTAAATATGGCTGGATCTACATTCCCATCAGGGTTTTCTCCGTCCCTGGGAACAAAGAGGGCAGGAAAAGAGACCCACACTGGACTCCAGACACCTCCCTTAATAGTCCTTCACATTCGTGGGATCTGATAAGACCCAGTAGCCAAGAGGAGTTTCGACAGTGATCACTCCAGTGGATTAAAACATATAAGCCAAAGTAAACAGTTATTATGGAGCAGCAATGGAGAGAAGCGTGCAAGGAATTTACTAGTGATATTATGAGTGACGAAAGCCAGTGATCCGAAGAAGTAAGCCATCAAATCAGTAGTACACTACCAATGCATCCTACCAGGCATCTTATTACATGCTTATTTGACAAGAAAATGAGCCGAAATGAAACCAAGAAGAAAACATCCAGGAGACAAACTTTACTCAGCACCCAGTTGCACCTTTTATATCTTTATTTTTATTTTCAGGAAAAAAGCCAGGCCTAAGAGTTAACCCAATCCAAGCGTCAAAACCTGCAAATTGTTGTGCAAGTCATCCTCTGGGTAACATAAGGGCCTGGGCAGAGAAGGAGGGGAAGCCGTGGAGTCAATGGAGCATTTCAGGGAGTGCAATAAAGAAAAAAGTTTGTGTGTTCCGGCGTCTCTCCAAAGCAAAGCAGCCAAACCCTGTATCACAACAGCACTGCAGATCACAACCCCAACTCCGTCTGCTGCACAGCCAGCACAAACAAGCTCATTTCCCTCCTATCCCACCCCCTGCAGCATTCCAGTCAGGCTTCACACACATTACACTACAGGAACGTCTAAAAATTCACCAAACTCAGCCACAATGTCATACATAAAATCCTATGCTAGCAAGAGCCAGGTCAAACAACATGGAGCACTGCAAGCCCCGCTTTAGCTTCTAATGTCCAATTTTAACCTCTCGAAGCAGTGAACTCATCCAAAAACCATAAAACAGTGCATATAACCACATGACTCTCACCAGAAATGTCAAAGCCACTGCATATTCACAAGAATGCTGGTGTGCATCTGAGAATAATAAGGAAGAAACCCCAAAGACTTTGCAAGTTCCCAGAGTTCAAGTCTCCACCCTGGCCAAGGTTTTATCCATAAGTGTGCCTCTGTCCACCCAGCAGCATAAACGGGTACCAGTAAGAATACTTGGAAGGTAACCTGCGGTGGACTAGCATCCCATCCAGGAGGAGCAGAACTCCTATTGGCTTCACGCTACAGACCCCGGCGTAAGCTCCGGCTGTGACAGTAGCCAGGAGGCTCGGGTGAAAAAAAGCTAAACACACTTCTGTGTATACACAACTTTTGAATTCCATGAAACAATAAGCACCTTCAGACTGGAGGCACTTTTTTCATAGTTCTCCGAACTGTTGGAGTAAAGTAGCCCCTTCAACTTGAACTTAGAATGCTTTGTGAGGGACTTCTCTTTCTCCTTCATCAGGGTAGGTATTCTCCCAGCACAAGAGGAACCATGAGTAAGTGTGTGCTGATTGGTTGAAAGCACGAGTCAGGGAATATCACCGTAAAAATACCCTGGAATTAAAAATTTTCACACACACACACACACACACACACACACACACACACACAGGTACAAACAGACTAACAGTGAAGTCCAGGCTTTATTGAGTGTATATGCAACGTGATTTTGGTGAGTCTCAGTGAAATATAGAAGTCTTAATTAAATCACATACTTTGATCCGCAGGTTTTGTCATGTTAAGTAAATATTTTAAGTAGTCGCCTACTATTTTCACCAAAAAAAAAAAGAAACACATTTCGAATGTGAAACGAAGAGGCGGTGGTTGCTCAGTGGTTAAGGCTGTGGGTTATTGATCAGAAGGTCAGCGGTTAAAGCCCCAGTACCACCAGGCTGCCACTGCTGGGCTCTTGACCAAGGCCCTTAATCCTGAACTACACAGCTGTATAAATGGGATAACAAGTGTAAGTCGCTTTAAAGAAGGGATTCCACCAAATGCCATAAACGTAAATGAAAATAAACTTTCAACACATAACAGAAACATGGGAGTGAAACATAAGAGTTTAAATCCTAATGTTGCTAGTATGCTGCTTTCTGGTGGACAAGACACACATTCATTCAAAAACAAGCAAAAAACTAATGAGGCCACTTGTACCCACCCTCTACACCAACCGTCAGATGGCCTACGCCACTTCGGGGTTCCTCCTGGCGATGCGAATGCAAACAGAAAAAGGAGTATAGTTCTCAGGGGCTCCTCAGGGGGTAGTTCCTCTTAATGAGTACCCAGAACCATTTGGTCAAAAAAACAACTAATGTGCCGTTTAGAGCCCCATTTAGTCACTGGACTGAAAAAGCTCATGGTGTTTTATTTTACACGTGAAGCCCTTAGTGGTGCACAAACAAGATCAGCAACGAGGCCAGAAAAAAGTAGTGCTGGAGGTGAATCACACTGGGTTACTGGTCATGTTTATTGACAAACCCGTAGCAATCACTACAGAAATGCTGAATGGTGTCTCTAAGTGGGTAAAACAAATCAAGGATGGTTGTTGCTTAAACACTTTCTTTAGATTAATGTCTGTGTCGGGTTTAGTGCATGTGGTGAACTCTTGTAATTACAAAGTGCTCCTGTTCAGACTTCTTCTTTTTTTTTAATTCTAAAAAAATTCCTATTAGTTTCTGAATAACATGCATTAAGACGAATAACTCAATAAGGAGAGGGTTTAATAGGGCGTTAAGCTCATTCCTTTTCTGAATGGCATGCTTTACTATCTGAATAAGCAGTCCAATTAGCAGGTCACTGATTAGGCAGTAATGTTCAAGAAGTCAGTCTGATCTACCAGACATGCAATGGACCACATATTTTTCATTAAAGAGAACAGAGGGAGTACATCATCTGAATGAATTGGTGTTAGGACATAGGATTCAAGATTTTGAGTTTACTGAACACAAATAAATACATAAATAGACAAACAAACACATCATTTAAAAAATACAACTAAAATAAAAATAAATAAAACTATTAAACTACCAATAAAATCTGAAAAAATTTGTTTAAAAAAAGAAAACAAAAAAACAGGTTTAAATGGAATTAATTTCTTCTGTGAATCCATAAAAACGCACTCTAACACCCTCTCACTCTTATTAGGGCCGTGGGGAGGCTGGTGTCCATCTCAGCCAACTCTGGTTGAAGGCAGGGTACACCCTGAACAGTTTGCCAGCCCATCGCAGGGCAAAATACACACACAGTCATTCTCACTCACACCTAGGGGCAATCTGGAACAGCCAAACAGTCTAATGTGCAAGTCGTTGGACTGTGGGAGGAAACCAGAGTACCCGGAGGAAACCCACGCAAGCACAAGAACATGCAGAAACACCCTTGGCAAGCCCGGGACTGAAACCCAGAACCTTCTTGCTGTGGGGTGAACATGCTAACCACTATGCCGCTGCACCGCCCTCCTTAAAAACTGTGATTTTTTTTTAACTTACCTGATTCATCAACGTTAATCGATTATTTTATTAATTAATTTTAAAAAGGTGCAGTCTTACAATATTTCCTTATAAAGCAATAAAATATATTAACAAGCCAAACTCCTGTATACTGTGTACAGTATTATTGCCAGGCATAATGAACATGTGGACGTGTAGTTCATCTAACTTCAGGTCAACTGTACAAGTAAAATCACAGAATATCTATATGATCCAAGAACCCTGGCTCACTCACATCACATGTGAGAAAGAATATCTGCAGTCTTTTTTCCCAACACCATAATAGAAATCCGTAATCTGATGCTGTCTTGCAAAATAACACAAAGTCAGTGCACACATTTCGGAGACCACATCCATCCACATTTTTTTTTTTTTTTACTAGTATGATATTTTTAAGCTATGATCCAATATATTAATTCTTTACAAGTAGTGAGGTCTCTCATGAAACAGAATTTTCCATTGAACAATAAGTCTGATTGAGAGCCAACAACCTCGTGCACAGAATTAACAGCAGTGTTTTTCCCTGTTGAATCCCTTCATTCGACTCAATCTCCATAAAAGCAATAAATCTTTTGGTAACAAGCCAAGGGAGCACTTCGAAAGACATGATCGAGGTTATTTCTGACAGGTTTCCTTAGCAGATCCACACATTTTGGTTTTCACACATTAATACATTAATACCTACAATAACAAGACAGTTACTACTTGCAACTAATGAGCTGATGAGTGAACTCAAATGAGAGGTCAGATAAAGCCTGATGGGACGAGGAGTTTTAACGCTAGCCCATCACAGGTTACCTTCCCAGTATTTATAATGTTACCCATTTATACTGCTGGGTGGACAGAGGTACACTTGTGGTTAAGAGCATTCCCAGTGATATTAGCACAGTGGGGGTCTAACAGGGATAAGAAGAAGAAAAAAACAAAAACACAACAACAACAAAGAAGAGGAAAAATAGCGAAATGAAGCAAAGGATGATATATTTTTTCTCATACAGACATGATATTTTATTTGAGGGAATCATTACTCTACAGTTGGAACATGAAGAGTTATCCACTGAGGTTTGTGCTATTATCTTTGTGTTAAATATTACTACATCTAGCAAACATCTAATCCCTGTAGTGGAACGTTCCAGGGCAAAATGCTATGAATGATCATTTTCTAAACTTAAATTACTTTGGTCCTAGTGTTTCAGTTGCAGACCCCCCCCCCCCCCCAACACACACACACACACACACAAACATTAATATAACTAACTTTTTTTAGCTATAGTGTGACTACTTAAAGCTTAAAGGGAAATTAAACCCAAACTTAATATAAGCCTGCATACATCATATATGTTTGGTACTGCAAAACTTTGTACTGCAAAAAAGTCGCACATGATTCACATCATGTCATTTGCATATTTACACAACTATATGGATTCATTGGTTCCTATAAATGAGCTGTTGTTTATCTGATGTATGTGAATGCAAGTTCATACTGCATATAAATGTGTAGTTTGATTTTATTGAGTTTACTGATGTTCACTATACATGATTTGTTTAACAGTTTAATATCCGTACACTGTTATTTTTGCCATTAATTTGCCTTATATGAACTGACGAATTCCTATTCTATTCTCGCAACAATTAAATGGCAGGCTTTTAAAACTGGATAATGCAAACTAGTAAACAGATTTTGGCAGATTGCAACTCAAAACGTGTAAGTGAAAACCACTTGCTAATAAAAATATACATATGTTCATGTGTAACAGGAGAGTGCAGAAGGCTTTCCGTTCATTTCCCTTTAAAGACTTAAAGGAAAATGTACAGTACAGAAGACTGTAATATTGTGCACATGGATTAACACTTGTCTACACGCGAAACAACATGCCATGATACCAAAGGGATAAGCTTAAATGTACACCAAGGTCTGATCACACAAAGTAGTTTATAAAATACACAATTACTGGTCTGTAAATATTTTAAAGCTTCATGTGGGAATTTCTCCCAGAAAGCACGATTGCACCGGTTTGATCTAGTGATACCTGTCATCATTTCCTGTCAATGTCCAGGAATATATATATTCTCTCTCTCTATATATATATATATATATATATTACACATATATACACTTTATATCCACATAGTCCTAGAGACAAAAAACTGTCAAGAGCAGAAATACCTGAATTCTGAAGAAGTCCGGAAACCACCTCCATGAGCTCCAATCTCAGTGTAAGTTGACAGTGCTCATCGCCAGCTTTGATGGAAAGCCCCTCAAGCTGGGTAAGAAATGTGGGCAGAAAAAGACAGCAAAGACACACAGGAAGAGATGAATGCTGCTTTCCTCATGAGAAGGAAACTGTCAGTAGGGAGAGAGTGAAGGAAGCGAGGCTTCCTAAGGGATAAGTATTCCACTTTCCAAACTCGCACACGGATTAGCACCCGAAGACCTCTTGTCATTTTGAAAGCGAAGGCCGAAAAGTCTTTGAATTCAAGCGCAGTTCTAGCAGGATTGAAAGCAAGGCCTCATCTGAGGCCTGTCGTTTTTGTTTTTGATGAAAACACAATGAGAAGAGAGAGTCCTGGTACTGCTGGACAATAGCTTCGCAAACTTACATTTACTGCTTTTGTGATGAGACTTGCAGGAAAGTGAAAAAGTAAACAAATAAAAAAACCCTCCTGAATGCCACAGACTAGAACCAGGCTTTCTCCAACAGCACAGTGTCTAAAACTTAAATATGAAGAAGCAGGTCAGGGACATGCATATGAAGTCTTAAAGAGATAACCCCCGTCATCCATGAGCTTTTACATAACATTTCTATCAAACAATGGCCATTTTGAAAAGGTCATTTTCAGTAGTAGTTTTAAGAGACTCCAATTGTGCCACTTGAGCCTAAATGTGAAGTCTTACTGTCATTTTTTTGAGCAGAGCACCAAGATCCAATCTACAAAGCAATTTTCTAAACAATAACTCTTGCCCATTCAGAATAGATGTACTCAGGCCTGTGCAGTGGTATTCTTCTGTGAGAAGACTGGTTTCAAAGGAGCAAATGACTTTCAAAATGCCGCAGTATGAAAAGGAGTTTTGCTTTCGACGTATGTGCTGCCGATAAAGAGCATTCTGCTCCCTTTAGTTACAGACTGCACTAAAAGACACCATCTGAGGACAATGAGCAAGTGTCCAGGGCATTTTAGCTTCCACCATTCTGCAGGAAAGCGGACAAAACATGCGAAAAGGCTCTCGTGTGGGAAAACTCTGCTTGGAAAACATTCATTTATCATAACCGAAAAGAAAGATTTCTGCACCTCAACCTTTCACTCGGCATGCTTCCTCTTGGTGCATTACTGTAAAAACATCTGACAGGGTTAAACCCCTGATATATATGGGTATCATCTCTGGTGTAAACTGCTGGATAAAACAGATGTTAATGTAAAGGTTATGTTGCACAGAGCTGTGTGTGGTATCAGAAGCAAAGGAGAGACATCACAATTAGTCTTCGCAAGCCTGCACCTAAAGCACACAGGCAGAAAAGACCTGCAGCAAAAAAGTAAAGAAAGTGTTTTTACAGAACCTTACAGTCAGTGAATATTACTATACTGCATTAACACGGCACACAATTTACTAAAATGGACTTTGCAATCATGGAATTTTGCCCTCCGGGAATCTAAGTAGGGTACAGGACTAAATCTAAAATCCATGTATTACACGTGGGAACAAAAATCTGAATAAATCATTCCTACTTACTGAATTTATAGTGGAGTACTCATAGTTATAAAAAAAAAAAATGATAAAGCACACTACACATGAGGTTTAGGTTCAGTGAAGATATCTTCAAAATATTGAAAAAATTACTGTATTGATAAGGAGAATGTAATATGTTTAACAATAATAACAATACCGTGTCTTGTAAAAGCGTGGGTTTTTTTCTATTTTGTTGCCTTTATCTTTCTTGGATTTACTCTCTCTTGGTAAAGTGAAAAAAGCATGCATGCATATA
>JAQMYF010000015.1:19465041-19487293 GCA_030014195.1 Neosilurus mollespiculum
CATAATTTAATTTTTTTAAACCCCAACAACTGAAAATTGGTGTGTGAATATGGGTTCACTCCCTTTGCTATGAATTCCCTAAATAGGATCTTGTGCTCCCAATTACTTTCAAAAGTTACATAATTAATTAATTCATTAATTACTTAAGTACAAAAAAGGACCCAGAGTCTGCAGCACCACTAATTAAAAGGAAGGAGCTCTCCAAACAGCTCGGGGACAAAGTTGTGGAGAAGAACAAACCAGGATTGGGTTAAAAAAATATTCAAAACCATAAAAATAACATAGAGATACCATTAAATCCATCAATAGAAAATGAAAAGAATATGGCACCACAACAAAACTGCCTACAGATCCACCAAAAAACTCACAGACTGGGCACGGAGGGCCTTAATCTAAAAAGAAACAAAGAGACCAAAGAATTGAGGGAATGGTACTTAATACAGGCTAATTCTTGAAAAAGAGAAATTCTTGAACACCAAAGAAAAAGGAGTTACTTTTGCAAGCTGCTGTATTTACTGCTGAATCACTGGGTATCTTCAAACGACGGCTGAAAACCTACCTTTTTCGGCGGTACTTAGACTAGCACTATGTTTTTTATACACACACACACCACAAAAATTTAAAAATAAATAAAATTTACAAATT
Organism: Neosilurus mollespiculum; assembly: GCA_030014195.1. Classification (NCBI taxonomy): domain Eukaryota; kingdom Metazoa; phylum Chordata; class Actinopteri; order Siluriformes; family Plotosidae; genus Neosilurus; species Neosilurus mollespiculum. The sequence goes on from JAQMYF010000015.1 coordinate 19,465,687, forward strand.
TAAAAATACCTGCACACAACACCTATCCACTGAGCTCCTGACTGATGGTATACTTAGTCTGTGTCCTGACGAACCAGTATAAGAATATTTTCACTGATAGTGATTTTAAAGCACTTCTATAAGTAGCTGCTAAATGCTGTAAATGTAAATGTATTTAAAATTAGATCAATCACCTCAGCTGTGCTGTAATAAAAAGAAAAAATGGTCATTGGAAGGTAGCCTGCTAATTCTAGCTAGCTAGTTGAAACATAGAGGTGCACACAGAACTATTATAACTAGTGTTTCTGATGTTTATTTTCTCAGCAAAATCTATGTACTCTGTACATTTAGTTTGAAATTAAACCAGAGAAGCCTGCCATCACCACACATCACAGAGCGTTTCACTCCTTCATCCCATTTCTTCTAAAGAGAAAACAGACCACAACTCTGAAAACGTGACTATATACTGTCACGTATATCGCCCCAATATAACCATCCCACACCAGAACCACTGTCACGTGTCACGTTTTATAAAAGGGAGCAACACTCAAAGATGCCTTCTCACCAATGCTACTGATTATTTTTCCTTGTTTGTTTTCTTTTCTTTGCTTGTTTTCCTTTTTTATGCATTTATATTTAATATTCAGTGAATCTTTCTTAAATAAAATGACTGCGTCCAAGATATACCTTCTAACCCATGTGAATCATACTTGTACAGTGGACATGATTATTATCTCCACCTTATCCTAGTACGCACTCCCCATTTTTAGCAAACATGCCGATGGAGTGAACAGCCCAAACATTCTATTTCTGATATCATCTGATCATGACACACAAGTTCGGGCACAGATTCAGAGATGCCTGATGAAATGTAGATGGTGGTAAATGCCCTCAGGAAGAGCATCTGTCACTAACAGCCTGTTGTTTCAGAGAGAGCATCTGATAGTAGCTTATGAAATCAGCACTAATCGGCCTCAAGAAACAACTAAAGAAACTGCACAACTCCTTTTATATTACATATGTACAGAGACATATGTATTTACACAGATATTTATACTTTTATATTCTACACAAACATATACAAAAGATATTCCAATTATGACTCGATCTGTCGTAGTGCTTAGCATGTCTGGTTCGCAGCAAGAAGGTCCTGGGCTCGGCCAGGGCGTTTCTGTGTGGAGTTTGCATGTTCTCCCTGTGCGTGTGTGGGTTTCCTCTGGGTACTCCGGTTTCCTCTCACCCCGCCTTCACCCAGTGAAGTAACCCCACAATCCTACCAGGATTAAGCTGCTCAGCAAATGATATATACACAGACAGACAGACAGACAGACAGACAAACACACAGATAGATAGATAGATAGATAGATAGATAGATAGATAGACAGACAAGACACATAGATAGATAGACAGATCGATATATAGATAGACAGACAGACACATAGACAGACAGACAGACACATAGACAGACAGACAGACAGATTGATAGACAGAACACAGATAAACTGTTGCCCATATTTCTGAAGTACTGTAATCTCTAAGCTTCCTGATTAAATTAAACTGAAAGACTTTAACTTAAAGCATATTAGAAGCATTCCACACAGTACCAGGAAAATGTTTGGACACACCTACTCATTGAAAGTGAATTAGAAAAAATCCATGTGCATTAGATGTGCTGTGTTGTGTAAGTGTTGTGGAGGTGAAATCCTGGAAAAGCTGAGCAAACTCTAAGTGAAACACACCCAGACACCTTCAGCAGGGATCGATGCAGCGGCGCAGGCTTATGCGCTGTGCATATGGAAGCAAGGCTAAGAGCAGCACGTCACTGATGTACCTCCTGGGAGGTAATCTCCCCCATCGCATTCTCATATAGACTCAAAGGCCCCATGTACTTATACACACAGGTAACACACACACACACACACACACACACTTACTCTTTATCAGGCTGCAATCTAACACTCGTACCACCAAACCGCATTAGCAAGCAGAGACACTGAAACCCTTGAAGGCTTGCGGGCACAATATACAGATGGGATTCTGTCTATAAATCAAACCATGGCACACTGAGGCCTACCATATCTACAATTCACAACCCCTCCCTTTTCATTTTCTCAGCCCAAGCAAAGTCTCTTTAGGTGCGATATAACCACGTCAGAGATCCAGCTTCTCTCAAAGTCCTCAAAACAAATCCTACAAAGAAATCACACACACACAAAAATCAATAAACAGCTGAGGCTGAGAACATGCTGTGCTCTGCAACATGGACCGAGCACGCCTCTAATAAATTCAGTCATGGTCATAAAATAACAGGAGAGCTAAGTTCAACCAGTAGAATCTGCAGTACCCTATAAATTCGATATTAACACTAAAACATACTGCAGGTCTGAGATTGCCAAACTGATAAATCAATACAATAAAAAAAGGATTCATAACATAGAGTCTGTTCTCTTCTCAGAAAAATATCCTCTGTTTTTCTTTCTTTTCTTTTTTTGGTGAAAAGCATCTTTACTAAATTAAAAATGATTCCCAGATTATCTGAATATCTGAAATCTGAATATTACTTAAAAACTGTAAAAAGTAGTGACCCATTTATCAAATTAAACCAAAATCAGTTTTAACAGACATCAAATGCATCAATGGCCTGGGTTAAAAAAAAAAGAGAAAAAAAATAAAAGAATGTGGTGATGCCATTGTTACGCATGTAATGCATGCAAAAACTGTAAAATGGAAATGGAAAATTTAGAGTGAGTGACAGTAGAGTGGGTGATTGCCTTATGTTACCGAGTGCCCTCATGCTAATTATGATGTCATAGTCAGCCATGTCTGCTTACACTCAACACTAAAAAACTCTCTTGTTTAACCGTCACACTGTTATGAGCATACCTAACATCCTCTCTCTCTTGATCTCCCTGTGTTTTGTTGAGGTACATATGCTACTTCTGAGATGCCAGTGATCCTGATCCTTCTGCTCACTGAATCCTGTGATCCATCCTGATGTGCTACTACTGGTTGAAGTTCTCACCTTTGAGTCCTTCACTCCTGCTGCTGATGCTCTATATGGACCTAAATATAAACACATAAATTGTGAAGATGACTTTTCACTGCTGGCGATATAAACTCTTTTACTGAAATGATTCAGGACTACATTTCCCATTACCGTTATAAGATAACCAGCTGGACTTCATGTTAAACTATAGTGAAGTTTCTGCTACATGGTTTGTATTTTTGTCTGGTTTCACCCAAATGAGGATGGGTTTCCCTTTAGAGTCTGGCTCCTCTTAAGGTTTCTTCCTCGTGTCAATGGGGGAACCTTTCCCTGCCAACTGTCGCCATGGGCTTGCTCACTGGGGATGTGTAGGGTTCACAGAAAAATGTTGAAATAATTTATCAAATTTGTTTTTACTATGTAAAGCTGCTTTGTGAAAATGTCTACTCTAAAAAGCAAGATACAAATAAAACGGAACTGAACTGAAATCGAATGCCAATAGAAACAATGCACAGAGCACTACGTCTATAGAGTAATATAAACACAGCTGTAATGTTTCTGCTGGCTGGCTGCAGTACAACTTCGAGTACCATCCATCCCCATGTGTTTCAATGACAAAACCGTCTATTTCCATGTCATGGTTCATGTCTAACCTTTTTGTTTTCATCCACACTCGATAATTTAAACAGTTATTCAATTTTCCCAAAGCTTCACATGATTTATTTTCCCCAGAAATTAGTTAATAAAATGCTATTCTACTATACTATAACAAGGCGGGACAACACTTGGGAAGGAAGTAATTCTTTGGCCTTTGCTGGAGGACATGGTTGCAGCACCTGCACTGTGCTCTGTCTGTTCATTACACGGAGTTTGTAGCCAATTTGTCTGGCAATTTTATCTAATCTACTATTGTTTTATTATTGCTTACATTACAAGTTAATCACGTTGACAGTCGTGCTCTTGACGATTATGTCCTGTTGGGTTGTTGGCTGTAATAATAAACCCGCTGTACAAAGTTCCTAGCAGACTTGTTTGGTAAGTTTTAGCATAAAATGTCCGGTGTGGTGAAGCACCTGGAGAGAGAAAACTCAGCATTTGTAGAAGTTCATGGGTTCCAGGTTTCAGGCAGTTCCGGAGAAGGATTTGCATTTAGGTATTAAAAACAGTGGAGATATTAACATTTACATGAGTTCATCCAATTAATTTCGAACCTGTGTAAATTATGGTACTATATAAAAAATGTTTGTAATTCCTGAAGACTTCTTACAATATTGTTGTTCAATCTCTTGAACTAAAGCTAAAACTTAATTAATTTTATTGAAACCATCAGATTGAGACTACAGGTATATAACTAGCACGTCCGCCGCTCGGCAAGAAGGTCCTAGGTTCGAGTCCCGGGCTCGGACATTCTGTGTGGAGTTTGCATGTTTCTTCTGGATACACCGGTTTCCTCCGACAGTCCAAAGACATGCACATTAGGCTAACTGGTTGTTCCAAATTGACCCTAGGTGTGAGTGTGAATGGCTGTGAGTTGGCCCTGCGATGGTCTGGTAAGCTGTTCAGGGTGTACCCCGCCTTCACCCAGTTTTAGCACGTTCAGCAAGGAGGTCCCGAGTTCAAGTCCCGGACACAGAGAGGGCGTTTCTGTGTGGAGTTTGCATGCTCTCCCCTGCTTGCTTAAATTTCTTTATTTATTTATTTTGCTATCCATCTATCTATCCATCTATCTATCTATCTATCTATCTATATATATATATATATATATATATATATATATAATCCTGCAAGGGAAATTATTGCCTCTGCATTTAATCCATCCAAAGTGAGCACACACACACACACACACACACACACACACCCACACTCAGATAAACTGAGCACATACACACACTCGGAGCAGTGGGCTGCCACACATATTGCAGTGCCCAGAGAGCAGTTGGGGGGTTAGGTGCCTTGCTCAAGGGCACTTCAGCCATGAAGGTTTTCCTTTTTTCATTTTTCCTGCTGGTTTGGGAATCTTGTGAGCTTTTAGTCCCAAAGCCACTTTTCTAACCATTAGGCTACGGCTGCCCCCAAGTTTCCTCCAGGTAATCCGGTTTCCTCCCACAGTTTAAAGACATAAATTAGATTGTGATGTGGCTGTGTTTTTAAAAGATTATAATTTTTGGGAAAAATACTGAGAATGCTAATCAAAAGCTTTTTTTAAAATATATATATATTGGTATATAAATTATTGTGGAAGGTGGAGAGCCATGGAGTGACATTTATTGGGCGTGTGAAGTGAAATGGCTTAGATAACAGAAATAAACTAGAAGGAGTGAAGTATACTATACTCATTTGGCAGCTGCAGAGCGATGCTCCTGTGTTCACAGCTTGATCTTTCCAAAGTAAGGGTGATACTAGCCCCTGATTAACTCACATATCAGTTGAACCATAACACACCATTGATATTATTTTACAGAAACATGTGGTCATCATGTGTTCTTGGCCTTGATTTCAGCCATGAGGCACGGAGGCTGATACAGCACAGGTGCGAAGCCTCTCCAGGCACACGCTGAAGCTCTAAATAGGTAATCTGTCTTCTACAGAAACACATGAGCCCAGGCATAATCTCGATCGTCCACCTGTGATTTAGAGTGATGGCACTTAAAGATGTCGGACAGAAACACCTGCTTCTGCTCAACACATGAAATCAGATCAACCTGTCTTTTCATGTCCCGGCTCCTCTGCAGTTCACCCTTGTACAGATCAGCTCTGTCTGGGATGTTTCATCCAACTGAACGTATTTACTGAAACAGCCTATAGGACCCCGGCCTGTCTGAGTGAATGTCTGAACAAAGCCGCAGAAGTAATGAGGATTCATACTGAACAGCTCATATTTAATCAGCAAACACTGATTAATAATTTATGAGCAGAACATAACATTTAGACACAAAACAAAACAAGAGGCTAATTTACATCAGAGGATTTACAGCACCTTTCACATCCAAGCAGGATACGTTCAGCTATAATTCCACAATCACCTCTGTATAATTAGTACACATTTCCTGCCCAGTCATGTCCTGGATACAAACAAAGAAACCCGGGAGTACAATCTTGGTGATTCTAATACACCATATCCACACTGGCATGTCCTCTTTTGCTTTGTGGGTTTTGGTTAAGAGATCTATAACATACAGTATGTTTCATCCATTCAAGTTATTCTCACAGTTCTGCCTACAGAAAGCAGACACGGTGATTAACAGAAGACAACTTAAGCAGCATCCAAACAGGAAGGGAGGAGTGAGCATGCAAAGTCAAGGAACGGCAGCAAAATGAGCAATGACAGGTGAAAAATGGTGCGTACAGAGTTGAACTGAGCTGAACCTCCACACGATGCGATTCGAGTGATACCCAATCAGAGCGTAAAGATACCGTTTACTGACAGAAGCCACCAAACACTGAGTTCCCCAAAACGCTTTCCGTAGGAAGACAACGACCATGGGCTTAATAGTTCCGCTTACCTCAACATGGAAGGACCGCACATTGCTGCAGCGTCTAAATATCCTGCACTTTAGGACTGTACACAAAAATGTTACAATGAACCACTTAATCCTATTAGGGTTGCGGGAGACTGGACACTGGGCGAAGGCAAGGTACATCCTGAAGAGCTCACCAGACCAACGCAGGGCCAACAGAAACAACCATTCACACACACATGCACACCCTGGCGAACCCAGATGAAACCCATACAAGCACTGGAGAACATGCAAAATCCACACAGAGGCCTTCACCAAGCCGGGGCTCGAACCCAGGACCTCATTGCTGTGTGACGGACATGCTAATCACTATGCCACAGTGCTACGAAGGATGATAATTATAAGCTATTTTTTATGATATGAGCTTAAATAAAGTAAAATTATATTAGATAATGATGATAAAAGTTCTCACGGATCAACTGTGGGGAACTAGCTGTAGGAAACATGTGAGAGGGTTACCTAGGCAACAAAAACTGACAACACTTCAGTGGCAAGAAATTCGCATGCTTCGCAAGGTGAAGCAATCCTTTTGTCGCTTGTCACTTCCTATGTGGGTGCTGCGTTACCCCTTATAACACTACCAGCTCCTTTAACAGCTCGTAGAGAGACTGCGTAGGATTTTGTGCTCGGATTGTGCTGTGTTTCACTTTGCAATAACTTCATATAAACAAAGTATAATAATCAAGTCTAATATATATAGACACTTGTAAATCTAATTCCCTACATAATAAGCAAATCTGAAAAAACTCAAAAAACCCAAAAACTTTAAAATGAGGGCGAGAAAAAAGGGAAAATGTGGTGTAATCTCCTGTACCTGCTTGCTGATGAATTCCAATCACCAAATCAATCCTTAAGCAGCATCCACGAATAGCGGGAGCAAGTTGCCTCTGGAACAGCTTGCGTCCGGAGCAAGATGCTTCCACATTCCTAGTGTGTTTACATGTTTGCTCTCAAACAGGTGGCAAGACAGGAGCTAAAGGGACAACGCGCAAACAAACCACTGGAGAAGAACCACCTATCTGCCACAAAAGCCCAGGAAACCACCTGCTAACCAGGAAAGACGCTATTGCACACACGTAAACCCTCCTACTTGACACAGATTGTGTTCAAATGGGAGGCTGCGCCCAGATCAAGATGTTCTGGAACAACTAGCACCACCTCGAAGCGTGGAGCAAGCTGCGGCAACAGTGTGAAGTTACACCAGAACGGATCATTTTTTACACAGGCAGCTGTGCCGAAACAAGTCGCGTTAGATCTTATCCACTTGCAGGACACTTCTCATGAAAGCCAGAGATTCACATACTGGATGAGAGACTGTATCTGACAAGGAGACAAGTCAAGTTCAGCATTACAGGACTTGTGTCCAACAGTAAACACAGGTGAGGAAGAGAACCCAAATGATTCAGTGTGTGAAACAGTGTGTGTTTTACTTGCTTACATCAATTCATTAAAAGATTTCAGAGAGTTCATATTCCGTATGGTGAGGGCTCTGAAGATGGTTCAGGATAAAAGTGTTCTCTGCTCTCTGTTATGCTCCATAATAAAAGCACTAAAAGCAGTTCGCCCTGTGATGCTCAACAGCCGAGGCTAAACTCTCCGCGCGATGGATCCGTGCTGAAAATGACCCTATCTAAAAAGCATTACATGAATGTGAAGCTGAAATGATTAATGCAGCTCGATTCAGCGCTCTACAGCAGGGTATGATCTCTCGGTCTGGTTCTGACCACACTAGAATTCAGAATACACTGCGGTGGGGTCAATTAGGTTATACTACCTTTCGCTGAACAAAATGGGTTTCTGAGTGTCATGCTATTAAAGTAAATGTCAAATTCAACAGCTTTACATTCAAGAACATAAAAACCCACCAGGAACAGACAGCTATAGGGAAATGAGTAGCCGTAACACATCAGAACGAGGACACAGCTGGACGGCATGCAGAAACCTGACACACCAACGCTCAGGACGAGAGTGCTCTCGTACCAGTAAATCAAAGCAACTCAACTAAACTGATCTGTCACTTCCAATAAATTGTGAAAGGTTAAATTAGAGGTGGGTCGATATGATAAAAATATCAATTCTGACACTTGAAGACTTTCTATGATGCGCCATATAGACCGGTGGTATCATTTACAGTTACTTAAAACACAATAAAAAATCTTATTAAAATAATAATCACATAACACAGCATCGATATCAAAATACAGGGTGATCCAATAAAACCTCCCACAGGTCAAAGGTATCATTAAAGATAATTAAATTATTATTTCCACACAGGAAACTTCATTCGGTACAGTTTTTATTCATCATGATTTAAAGATGATCTTCCAAATGTTGCCCATCATTATCTACACACTCTCGAAGGTGATTTCTGAAAGCTGCCGTGGATCGACGGGTCGTGTCGGGTGGAACAGCGGCGACCTCCTGCTGAATAACAACCTTAAGGGCTTCAAGAGTTTGGGGTGGATGAGTATACACTCGTGATTTAAGGTAACACTACAGAAAAAAGGTCACAAGGGGTGGGGTCAGGGGAACGGGCCGCCACCCGACATCACCACGTGATGAGATCACCCGATCCGGAAACACTTCCCTCAGCACTTCCAATGATCTTCCTGCTGTGTACCGTAGATCCATCTTACTGAGAACCACACATCCCCTTCTTCAACATCAAGGGGTTCAAGTTGGGGTTGGGCCTCCAACAGACCTCGGCACTGCCAAACCTGATTCACTAAAGCCTAGTTCCTGGAATAAATAGCTCCACTTGGATTTCCCACATAATCTTTCCTCTGATATAATATGGGATTTTCCCTTATCAGCGTGAGTCGGAAAAATGATCTAGTCTGTTATGCGCATCAAAATAAGTAATAAATCCCCAGATATAATTAATAAAAACCTGTAAATATGCTCCGATCTGACATTGAATAAACACATTGTAGAGGAAGGCGCAGGTTTTTCCACGCTCCTGCACCCTCTCACACACCGTGTTTTAGCTTCAAACCAGTAGTGCAGGCTGAAATAGCGGCTGTCCCATAAGCCAAAGCTGAGCAGCTCATGCTGGAATACACAACTAATTCAACCGGACCCATCGGACTCGAGACAATCAAAAGGAGGTTACATGAAAACAACACAGAGAAACAAGGCACAAAAAGTCATTAAGAAAGAAAGCACTTGGATTTGTTTAATTCACATTTTAAGGGCAGGTTCAATACAATACATGACACACAGCCAGTGCAGGGTCGTGTGATAATCTATATTAGAAGGTTTTTCGATGAGGCCGCACATTTTTTCAGCCAGCCGAAACCGAAAAAAAGTTGCACGTGAGTCAGCCCCAAGTTTCATGTGTACAAATAATAATGTAATCATCTTTAACTTTTTTTTTTATTTACCTCTGAAATGTGGGAGGTTTTTGGAGGGCTCCCCCTGCGTTTCCACACCACCCAGAATTATTTACCTTCCTCAAAGCTCTAAAGCACAGGTGTCAAACTCAAGGCCTGCGGGCCAAATCCGGCGCTCCGACTCATTTTATGTGGCCCTCAACAGCTTTGAAAGAATATGATTATCATACACTCTTTGCAACGATGCAGAAAAATGCAAGTGAATAAATAAAAAAAAAAACATTTATCTAAACGAATCATTTTGCCATGCGGATTTCATGGTTCCCCTTTTAGAACAGATGTTCAGTGATTATTCGGCCCTCGATCACCTTTAAATTTAGTGATGTGGTCTTCAGTGAAAACGAGTTTGACCCCCCCCGTTCCAAAGTATTTACTTCAGATTTGATCAGTGACAGAATGGGGATGCAGTAACACACATCAGCAAAAAGTTTTGCCAGAGTGTCAAAACTGAGAGCCATATACTTGTGAGCTTTACACACACACACACACACCAGTTTATTAAGTATACCTACTTTCTATCTTCACTTGCTAAGCATTTTAACAGTGTCACTGCTGTAGCTATATAATTATTACATGTATTAATTGCACACACCCTCGACCCTCCGCCTTAGTGGAAAAGCCAACATCACAACAGCTCTACACCTTCGAGATTATTAAATGTAGTGGATCATTCTCAGCACAGCAGTGACAGTGAAAAGCCATTTATTAACGTCAGGTTATGAACACAGTACAACTGTTGGGTAGATTCAGAATGTTTGGTTGTTTCTCAACATAGCTTTAAGTGTGTGTGTATATATATATATATATATATATATATATATATATATATATATATATATCTATAGACGTGTGCTCTTAATGCTGGTCCCAGGCCCAGGTAAATAAGGGAGGGTTGCGTCAGGAATGGCATCCGGCGTAAAATCTGTGCCGAATCAGACATGCGGATACATAAACAGTAACACCTCTGCACCTTCCACATATAAAGCACACATAGTCCGATCAGAACATACGCATAAAAGTAAAGGCATGAATATTCAGCATGATGCCCTCAATGCTTTCAAATCCCCATTACCTTTATATTCATGTCATTGCTTGTCACAGAGAGGTGGTGTGGGCAGCCACAGCTTTTCTGATAGTTCTGGTATATTTCGGACCATTGGAAAGAGGTGCTTGTGTGAATTACATACCTATCGTTGATGCTCCAATTGAGGCAGAGATTTAAGGAGCTGAGATTCCGACAGTTTCTCACCACCTCCATCACTGTCTCGTTGTTCAGCTCAGAGATGTGCCGGAGATCCAGACTGCTCAGGTTCCGCAGCTACAGAGAATAAAGCATAACACATACTAAGATTAATAACTAGCTCTCTTTTTTACTCTCTCTCTCTCTCTCTCTCTCTCTCACACACACACACACACACGGAACAACTGTACTTTATTGTTCCATTCACTATTGGAAAGATCTACAATCGGAGAACTGTACCATTCAAATATATTGGGCCGACTGTGCCGTAAATTAGCTTCGTAAAACCAACAGATAAGTTGAATAAATTCTGTTATTCTGGGCTCGTTTTTTTTTTTTTTCAATGAAACAAAAGACATTTCACAAGTACCATACTAAATAACAGCAATATCTAGTCCAGACAACAGGAACACCAGTACGGCCTGCGCAATTCCCCTGGTAGTCATGAATTTTATCAAAGTAAACATTTCGTTTTAATGAACAGAGTGATGCGTTCAGAAAAAAGTATTTTTCATAAAAAAGTTTTGCAAAGAGACGGTGTGTGTGTGTGTTGGGGGGGGTGTCTTACTCATTAGCATACACAGTTACAGTGATGATCTGGGACAAATAACCAGAGTGGCAGGAAATCTGGTTAATGGCTGGAATTTAATGGTTCATTAATACTTACAGTGTGGGGATGAAACAGGCTTCACACGCTTTCATAACTTTCACACCCCGTCAGTCCCACCTCATTCTGCTCAGGATTAATTCTAGTCAGGTTCAGGTAAAACACTTTACACTACACATGACGGATTTCTGGTGATGACTACTAAACCAGAGGTGCACTTTCCAGAAGGTGGCAGATGAAAAACCATACCCCATATCACAGAAGATCATTCACACTAACACCGAGGGGCAATTTGGAACAGCCAGCCTAATGTGCATGTCTTTGGACTGTTAGAGGAAACCGGATTACTCTGAGAAAACCCATGCAGGCATGAAGAGAACATGCAAACTCCGCACAGAAACGCCCTCACTGAGCCCGGGAATCGAACCCAGGACCTTCTTGCTGTGAGGCGGCACAGTGGTGGAGTGGTTAGCACGTCCGCCTCACAGCAAGAAGGTCCTGGGTTCGAATCCCAGTAATACATTAAAAGGGCAAATTGAAAAAAAGGCTAAAGCTAAAGCCTATTGAACACCCACCCCTACTACCATACAACAATCAGCACATCTGTCTGTCCATCCATTTCTTTCTGCTTATCCGAGTTTTGGTCGTGGAGGCAACAGCTCTAGGAGGGACACCCAGGCATTCCTCTCCCCAGCGACACTCTCCAGGTCCTCCAGGCGGGAAATACAGTGTCATCCCTTCAGCGAGTTCTGGGACTACCCCGGGCCTCCTCCCCGTTGGACGTGCCTGGAACATCCCTAAGGGGAGGCGACCAGGAGAATGCCTGAACCACCTTAACTGACTCCTTTCTATGTAGAGGAGCAGCAACTCTACCCCAATTCCCCTCTGATTGTCTGAGATTTTCACTCTCTAGGGCTGAGCCCAGACGCCCTACGAAGGAGACTCATGACAGCCACTCTCAGTCTTCTGGTCCCTACCCAAATCTCATGAACATAGGTAAGGGCTGGAATGTAGATGAACTGGTAAGTCAAAGCCTTTGAATTTTGCCTCAGCATCCTCTTCACTGTAACGGACCGGTGCAGCCCCTCATTACTGCTGACGCAGCACCCATCCGTCTGTCCATCTCCCACCCCATTCTACCATCACTCGAGAATAAGATCCTGGGATACTTGTACTCCTCCGCTTGAGGCACAGACACATCCCCAACCGGAAAAAGGTGGATTGTTACCTTCGAGTCGGGGATGAGTCGTACAATCAGCACATAAAAATATATATCTATTAATAAATCCATCTATAAAATAACTATATAACCTGAAATGACTACTGCTTATTTATCGAGTTATTTACAGTAACAGGTTTATCCTGGACGGGGACAGTGGACATGAGGCAGCAATACACTCTGGATGGGATGTTCTAAGATCTTACCGGCAGGTTTTTATGTGGTTAGGAGGAAACTTAGACAAGCCCTGCTACCCACGGTACAGTATACGCCCCATGTTCCTGTCTTCTTTTATTATTGCTGTTGTTATTAACAACAACAACTCATGAATGCATCTCAATACACAGTATAATGAAATGATTTAATAATACCACCATGTCATAGCTGCTTGAGATTTGTTTGCTACATTAGGATATATATCACCAGCACAAATGTTGATGTAGGAGTGTGTAGTCTGTTACACGTCACTAACAATGCTTAGCTTCACCTGGCTATAATATTCCTTAATAAGCCTCTAGTTTCTTTTACTGAGCAAGAAATCCCAGCAAATATCTGTATTAAGCTCCACTTTCCACCATCGCTTCTCTTTTCCTGAATTCATTACACCGCAATCAATAGCTCCACTTCACAGGAGAAGATTAATCATCTCCCTATCCTTAGATAATCACCCTTTCCTTTTCTCACTCTATGCCTCCATCTGCTTCACTCGCAGGCATTCTCACCATGGTCTCTCTCTCTCTCTCTCTCTCTCTCACACACACATTTTACCACACCATTCCATTTACCACATGTAAGACAGCTGAAATAAGCCGACAGGAGGATGTCTTAAACCCTTTCTTCTCTTGATATCGGGACATCGTTTGCGAATGTATATTTGCCTGACAATACTTGATAAAGACGCCGGAATTGTCCTGCTAACTGAATGTTTTACCGACTCACTTTAGGGAATCTGCACTTAACAAAATCAACTAAGCACTTTACAACATTACAGCATGAATTAACACCGCTGGGCTCGTCTCACACACTGGAAAAACGAGGCAGGTTTATTAAAAGCAAATGGATCATGGGTGATCAAATATTAACCCTCGTGTTCATCTGCACTGTTCAACAGAACATCAGAAAGAAAGCTGTCGCTTCGGGAAGGAACAAAAAGAAGAACCTTCAGTGAGAGCAAACATTAGAGTGCAGAAGCTCGGCTACGGACTGGTAAAAATCTATTTCAAGTGTACATGAGGGCTTCATTTCCAGAAAGAGGGAAAGAGTGAGGGATTAAGAGTGCAACCCATTAGCACAAATTTGGTACATCATTATTTTTCCTTTTCATTTTAAAAGAGGAAGACATTAACTTCCATTAGCACCAGGACAACAAAACAACCAATGCACTGGTGGGTTTTTTATATAAAAATATTTCAGGTCACTGTATTCTTATCCATACCACCAGGGTGTGAACACATCTCTACATACAACTCTATAAGTGATCAATTCCACACACAGATATACACAGATAAACAGGGCAATGGGCAAAAAAACAAACCATACAAACCAACCGAACCATCCAAACATACAAACCATACAAACCAACCGAACCATCCAAACATACAAACCATCCAAACATACAAACCATCCAAACCAACCAAACCATCCAAACATACAAACCATCCAAACATACAAACCATACAAACCAACCAAACCTTACAAACCAACCAAACCATCCAAACATACAAACCATACAAACCAACCAAACCATCCAAACATTCAAACCATCCAAACATACAAACCAACCAAACCATCTAAACATACAAACCATACAAACCAACCAAACCATCCAAACATACAAACCATACAAACCAACCAAACCATCCAAACATCCAAACCAACCAAACAATCCAAACATACAAACCATCCAAACATCCAAACCATCCAAACATACAAACCAACCAAACCATCCAAACATACAAACCAACCAAACCATCCAAACATACAAACCAACCAAACCATCCAAACATATAACCATCCAAACATACAAACCATCCAAACCAACCAAACAATCCAAACATACAAACCATCCAAACATACAAACCATCCAAACATACAAACCATCCAAACATACAAACATACAAACCAACCAAACCATCCAAACATACAAACCAACCAAACCATACAAACCAACCAAACCATACAAACGTACAAACCAACCAAATGTACAAACCAACCAAATGTACAAACCAACCAAATGTACAAACCATCAAAACATACAAATCATCCAAACGTACATCCAAACATACAAACCAACCAAACATACAAACCATCAAAACATACAAACCATCCAAACGTACATCCAAACATACAAACCAACCAAACCATCCAAACATACAAACCATCCAAACGTACAAACCAACCAAACCATCCAAACATACAAACCATTCAAACAAACCAACCGAACCATCCAAACGTACAAACCAACCAAACTATCCAAACATACAAATCAACCAAACATACAAACCAACCAAACATACAAACCAACCAAACCATCCAAACATACAAACCAACCAAACATACAAACCATCTAAACATACAAACCATCCAAACGCACAAACCATCCAAACAGGTTAAAATAATCAAATGCAAGCAGTAAATTCTAACAAAAGTATTAGTGATGTCAGAAGCCATAGTATATGTAGACACAGCGAGTCTCTCTCACTCACTCATCTGCCAAACCCCTAAATCCAACTAGGGTTGTGAGGAGACTGGAGTCTATCTCACATGATACTGGGTGAAGGCGGGGTACAACTTGAACAGCTCGCCATACCATCACAGGGCAACACAGACCAATTCACACTGACATTTAGGGGAAATTTGGAACAGTCAACAAGCCTCAAGTGAGAGGAAACCGGAATACCCAGAGGAAACCCACTCAAACACGGGTAGAACATGCAAATTCCACACAGAAACACCCTCACTGGGCCCGAGACTCAAACACAAGGCCTTGTGTTCTTGATGTGAACCGGCCATGCTAACCACTATGCCGGCTAGTACTAGTTAATGGGTTTGTTGCTGCCAGTTAAATTGTTCTAACACAATATTGGACTGGTTTTGATCCCTCGAAAACCTTTGGCCTTAAATAGATGGGGAAAAGACCCAGGATAAAAATACACAAGTTTTTTTTTGTTGTTGTTGTTTTGTTTTTTTTAAATCACAGATTATCAGCACTATAATATTGCAAGACCAAGTTCCTTCACCAAAGCAACGTGTGCGTCAGTGTTTATTCAGCTTCAGCCACTAAAATAACATCAGACAGATAATATGCATGTTCTGTATATTACCCAAAGAAATAAACACAGAACACACAATGTATGTTAGTCATGGCAGAGTCATAAAGAGTCATGCCCATGTGATTATAGATAGTCAGTTCATTTTAATAACCATGTTATATTAATCTTTGTGGGGCTGGTGGTGTAGTGGTTAGGGTGCTGGGCTCATGATCACAATATCGTGGTTTCGAATCCCTGTTAAACCCCCATTTTGCTAATACCCGTGGGTAAGGTCTTACCCACAAGTGTGCCTCTGTCACCCAGTAGAATAAATGGTTACCAGTGTAAAATACATACTGGGACAGTAAACTGTGATGAACTAGCGTCCCATCCAGGAGGAGATGAACTCCTAGTCGCTTCATGCTAAGGAAACCAGAGATAAGCTCCGCCCTGATTAGCCAGTAGGCTCGTCTGTAAAATGCCCAGCAGACTTTACCCTTACCTATAACAGTCTTTAAAGAGCAGTGCGGTATAGTGTAGGGTCACAAACAGCTACAGTTACATATACAAACACATATGCAATAAGGTCAGACACAAAAATACCCTTACTCCTTTTCCACATCACGTCTTTTAGATTTTTTAATATTAGGCTCTTAATACTGTAGCATTCAAAACATCAATGACATTGTCAATCAATCTCTTTGCTCACCAGTCACTTGGTATTCAGGAAAACAAAAGACTTTTGCATTTTTCTGTTCCAGTATAATCCAATATTAAATGAAGCACTCACAAACAAAACTCCACCCCACCACCACCACACCCCTTAAACTGCAATGTGCACCAGTTTAAATACCTGAGGCTCACTAAGCAGTCACGCTGTATATCCTGTTCATTCTGTTTGTATATGCAACGTATAAAACTATGTATATGCACCATGCCTGTGTCAAGACCCTTCACATTTTGGCAATAAATCATGCGATAAAGGCCGTGTACATTTCAGTAAACAGTGTTAAAAATCTGATACAGCCTACTGCAGGTGATTCGGGTCAAACGCCGATTCATTTCGTATGAGGAAATCTATGTATAATACACTGCATATAAATCATAAATGCTGTATACATCCTCAAGCTCTAACCTTTAACCTGTAAGTTGATGTTTTTGTTTTTTCTATTGACTTTGTGTGAATTCCTACTGTGTCCTACTGAATCCATTCTGATACTGAGAGCAGCCTTATTTATGGTACTTTAATATAACAAATGAACCCACTGTGGAATTCTGGTGTGTAATTATAGATATGTAAACACATCCTAATAAACCACATTTCCATATTTAACACAGAGTAGCTACACCAACTCACACGTGGGTACATTAGAGTTACACCCGTCTTACACTGCAGGAAGGGCAACGGAATATAAAGCAATGCTAAACTAATGACTGAAATCTCTCGAGCACGGAGCGTCTTCTCATAGTTCACGTAGAGCACCGTGAGTCCCGGATTTGTTTGTATGCGAACAGATCTGAACTATAGTCTCTGTGTGCCCTGGTGAACGGCTGCATATCAAACGCCTAAATGATTCGTGGAGAAATATCATTTCTTTGTTTGCAAAACAAAAGGGTATCAAGCACATGGGATCTCACAGTGCTGTGGGGTGCAGGGCTGTGTTCCATCACAGTCTTTCTGCTTTTTTCTACTCTTTGCCCTCTTATCTCACATTTCCTGCCAAACAAGGGCCAAATTCAATAACAGACCGGAAGCGTTTTGCGACTTTTAGACTACAATAAGGACCTGAAGCTGATGGACTCACAGACACACTGGTGCAGAAGAGTGGACTGAGACAATCACACTTTAACAAACAGGTATTTTTCCCTATCAGTGAAGAAGAATGTGCTTATTACTTCCTGTTAACTCCATGTTATTATTATTATTGTTGTTGTTATTATTATTATTATATTTTACTGAATTTCAATTCATAACTTTATGCATAAAGCTATCTCAGAACATCCACACTCTTACTATACCTCATCTCTCTCTCTCATTCCAGAGTCACGGGGAGGCCAACGCCTATTGCAGCCAACACTGAGTGAGGGAAGATACACCCTGAACAACTTGCCAGTCCATCGCAGGTGGAAAACACACACACACACACACACACACACACACACCTAGGAGCAATTTGGAACAGCCAATTAGCCTAATGTGCGTGTTTTTGGACAGTGGGAGGAAACCAGCATACCTCTAGAAACCAGAGGAAACCCACACAAGCACAGATAGAACATGCAAACTCCACACAGAAACGCCCCGAGCCCGGGACTCGAACCCAGGACCTTCTCGCTGTGAGGCCGACGTGCTGACACCTACATCACTGTGCCGCCCTCTGGGATAACCAAGTTGTTTTACATTTGCTCTCCAGGAAGATCAGAATATTTAAAATGTTCTGACATATAAGGTCACTAACCTCCTCTGCATTCATATCAACCTGCTATTCAAATCCACCAACTTCATCCTAGATGAAGTCTTATATCTGCACTCCTTCCCGCTACTCCTTCTGCTAGTGGGGCACTGATGTGATTTTAGGGGTGCTGATATGGAGGCACCTTCCACTTCATCAGCTTCTAGTGAAGGAGGAAGAGGAATCATCCATTTTTCGAGCGTGCTGCAGGAAAGGGATCTGGCAGATGATGCTGGCAAGGGAAACCGCTTGGAAGTTGGCTGCCGGCGTGTAATTATTCAAAGTGTTAATAAAAAACACAGGGAAACTTGTGAAATGCAGCTGTTCTTGAGCCTGTCCTGCGCAAAGACTCTATCTCGCCAAATTTATCATCACCCCAGGGCTTGGACGGTGAGCCACAATGGGCATTTATTAACTCTTCGTTTTATAATCCATCATGACAGAAGGCAGACGTAAATAAATAGAAGCCAGAGGAAAAGGTCTAGTTTCAGAGAGTCATTAAAACAGTGATGGAAAAGAGAGCGTCTACTTCCTGGCTGCTTAGGTGCTGAGCGCTCCAGGCGTCGAAATTTCCCGGAGGTCTCTTAACAAATAAAAGAGAGAGCCTATTCCAAAATCAATACTAACACAATCACATGATGTAGAATGTGTTCACCACTGTTCATCCAACCTTGATTCAAATGATGAAGAGAGCTACATGAAAATCAATAAAATAAAAATAAAAATGGCATGTCTGACGCCCGCGCCAAGCGAAATATGACAGGTCGCATATGAAGAATGGATTAATAAACTTAAATCAATGTTATTTTTGGTAAGGAGACACTGGTTTTGTATTCTCACACTCTATTTTCCCAAAGAAAGCAGTGCTTTGCTTAAATATCACCTACTGTGTCCTATATGGAAAACATGCTGTAATGAAAGAAAAAAAAATTAAAAATCTACCGCTCCATCATTGAGAACGGAACCGGGAAATCAGCGTCTGCCTTATATTAAGACCGTGGCACGCATGATAAAAATCACCAGTCACAAATGCAGCCAATGTCCACAGTCAGGACTTGACAGAATTTATTTGCTGCCGCAAAGACATTAAATAACAGTGTTAGAAAAGCACAGTGAGCCAAACACATAAAACTTCTGCTGGTGAGAGTATCACAGGAGTGACTAAATATTCCCAGTTAAGCTAATGGTGACGATGGCCTCCACCAGGTAAATACCATATAAAATTTACGGCTCTATGGAAAAGGCAATAAGTGTGTTTAAAAAATATATATTAGTTGCACAATTTTAGCATGCTTTGTGTTTCCATGAGCCGAAGCAGAAAAGTCGAGTCATCTTTTAAATCACTGAAGGAAATGAATCACTGCTTTACCCTGGATTTACTCTAGGGCACCATGTCCGCTATCTCCGCGATTCGAAACAGTGTGGAGCGCCACGATTTATGAGCACATTTGGAGCACGATTGGGGTATTAAAAGGAGGCAGGGTGCATCCAAGAGATGAAACTTGAAGGATTCGTGCTTCCAAGTTCATCAAGATCCCTTAAGATGGCGCATCAAGCTCTGTTACGCTCCGTTACGGTCTGTCAAGCTCTACTGCGCTACGATTCCCATGTTCTATCACGATTGGCGTCAAACCGTAATTCACCATAATAATCAGCACCATCATCACAAATCCACCAAGTTCTCTCAAGATCACGATTCGATCCCACGACCACTCATGCTCATCATGATTCTCTCAAATTGTGGAGATCATTTCCCAGTGTAATCCCAATGTTCACATTTTACAGGGGAAGTAACGCGTCGACGGAGGGAGAAAGAGCACAGTCCTTCCTTCTGTGAGGAGGACGTGCTAAGCACAACGCCACCATGCCGTGATGTAAACTGTTCTGCTGATAGGAAGCTTGTTCTTTATCCCATGTAATTCCATAAAGTTATTAGATTTAGTGGCACTCATAGAGGCTCACTGGGGTTCAGAACATTCCGCACCGTGTTCAGGGAAGGTTTCCAACCGAAATCTACTGTAAGATGCATCGCAAATGTTGTGAAAGGGGTCACCACTGTGACCTTGCCCTTGCAGCCTGGTGGTAGGTACCCAGGTTTAACAGGTAACTGCATCTCCTTTTTTCAAATGCCCAATTCTTCATATGAGGTTCGCTCTCAGAAGATGATCTGCTCTTTGATGTAAGCTCTTTTGCATGGCCTTCACATACAGCTGAAAAAATGGTAAAAAGAGCTGTGAGACTATATGAAAACAGGTTGCCAACTCTCAATAATATCCCTCTCTCCATATTTCTAATTTTAATTTTCATTTTGCTGAACACTGGATATGTAATTACAGGCCTACGACTTTAAATGTTAAGCCGGCATTAGGATGAAATAACCATACAATCCACAGAATGTCCATGATGACTTCACTGCTACTCACTGCACATAAAAATATCCTACACCCTGTATATAATGTGTTCTTACAGGGCAGGACATCATCTGTAAATGTCATACATAAATGCAGGAAAGATTAAACATGAGCTCTTTTCACTGACACATTTAACAAACCATCATTATGTATAAAAGCCCATGAGAGCAGACACACTGCATTCACTGCGTCTAATACAAGAGCTGGGCGTGTGAGACAAACTACAGCCATCACGTTACAAGCATGCATTACCACTGTACAAGACCACATAAAGATTGTTTCACCGACACACTCAGGGGCTGTTCGAGCTTTCACATAGTTTCAACTGACACCACAGCATGCTATGGCTCATAGTGTTTCCAGCTAGAAATCATGATTACATTTCACATGATACAGAGCAGGACAACCAGGTCACAGTGTGTGCTCACTTCCTTTCTGTTTTTCTGGGCTTCCTTTCTCCACATACCCACTTTCAAGTTCATTCACTCATTTTCTGAAGCGTTTAATCCTAATTAGGGTCGCAGGGAGGCTGGCGCCCATCTCAGCCGACTCTG
>JAQMYF010000015.1:19512588-19524963 GCA_030014195.1 Neosilurus mollespiculum
ACACACACACACAAACACATATATATTATATAACAGAAATGATCAACTTTTTGTTGTTGTTTCTTTTTTTAATAAACTAAGAAATCATATTTTTAAGGAATTTAAGGAATGTGATTTCTGGAGGTGTTCCTGAGCCCATGCAGTGATCCCCATGACAGAAACATGCCTGTTTTTAATGCAGTGCAACCTCAGGGCCTGAAGATCACAAGCATCCAATATTGACTTTCAGCCTTGTGCCTTACGTACAGAGGTTTTTTCAAAGTCTCTAAAACTGCTGGTAATATTATGTGATGAAGATGATGAGATATTCAAAGTCTTTGCAATTTCACATTGAGGAACTTTATTCTGATCACCGTTCCACAATTTATAGATGTTGTTTTTTGCAGATTGGTGAACTTCTGCCGAGATGTTCTTTTTATAGCCAAACACGTCAATGATCATTTACCAATTAAGCAAATTAGCTAGTAAATCTTCCTCCAGCTGTTTCTTTTTAGAACCTCTTACTTTTCAAGCCCTGTCCTGTGCCAACCTTTTTAAGATGTTTTGCAGCCATGAAATTCAAAATGAGTAAAATGTAAAAAGTCTCATCTTCAATGTTCTGATGAGAATAAAATGTGGGCTGATGAGATTTGCAAATCGTTGCATTGTTTTTATTTACATTTTACGCAACATTCCAACTTTCTTGTAATAAATCAGTCCTATAAGCCTCGATGGCTCTCAGGTCATGTATGTATGTATGGATCTTGTGGAATAATTGTTAAAAATCCCGGCGACACAACTGTACTGCTCGGTTGAAATAGTTCCAAGGTAATTTTATGGTAGTGATTAAAAAAATGTAAAGAAGAGAGACATGAATTCTTTCTCTTCAACATACTTTCCAATAGTAAAATCCATATCAGTATTTTCTTTGGAAGCCTCTTTCCTGTGAAATATATCCTGTCACTGCCTTAGTAACGATCTCTCGGTGTTTGAAGAGAAAAATGGAAAGAAAAGTATTTTAACAGAAAGAGTTAATGCTAACTAACAGTTAACAGATCATTCAGTAACACACTAATTATTACTACGGAGAACATTCCAAAAATATGTTCGGAGTCCTAAATCAGACCACAGTTTAGCTATCCTTTATAGTAAACACCTTACTTTAGGTGTTCTAAAATCAAGGATCAACCCCCCCCCCCGTTGAACTGCACATCTTAGCTGTGCATCGTCTAGATTTGATTTGCCTACACAGAAATGGATGATGTGCTGACTCAAATCTTAATCACAGTGGAAGTGCATGATAACTAAAGCCTATTCATTTATACAATATCTTATCCCTTCATCCTCTATTAACATTACATGAAACAAACTTGTGTTCAAGCTAATCACAGAAATGGCCACTTGATATTAATCAAACCAAAGCAAAGGCAAGTGAAGGCCATTTAGTCTGAAAAGAAAATGCAGTAAAACTGTGTCATTCCCAATGAAAAATACATTTAATCTTCACATTGTCTGACTGAGTTACTGGAATGCCTGTTATTTGCTTGTCATGTCTGCTTAATCTCTTGATTCATTTCCCAATGAAAAGTTCAACATGCCAGAATACAAACGACTCTGTTTATTTCTCTGGCAGCAGCACAAAGCCATCAGACTACTGTCAGTCCAAAGAAAAAAAAATCTGATTTTATCTTGACATTGAATGAAGGTTTTAAAAAAAAATGACTTTATGATGCATAAACAAATTAATTAACATAAATTAGCTAGTAAATGATTAAATGTTTATTGGTGTTTGTGTGCAAATTAATGCATGAGTCTTAAACTAAAGTATCTTGGATTTATTAAAGGAAATAGTTAGTAATCCTCATACATAGGATTTAAACAGCATATCACAAAGCACTATTTTGTGTTAAGAAATTAAAAAGGAAAGTAACCAATATTTTTTTCGAGTTATTTCTATTTCACTCTGGTAATGATATTTGTTTCGTCCTAAATGAATATACAATATACCTATTTATATATACCCACACACACACACACACAGACACACATATACATATACACACACACACACAGACACACATATACATATACACACACACACACACACACACACACACACACACACACAAATATATATATATATATATATACATACATACACACACACACACACACACACACACATATACATATATATATAAACACAATTAACCATATAATAAAATATTAATACCTAATAGTGCATACTTCTTAATAGTTTCTGTTTCTTTTCATATTTATATACTAACTGCGATTATAGCCCATTTTATATTCAGATTATAACTCACAAAAGTGCTTATGTGGCCCAGGGAGAATTGTGGTTTAGCAGAAGCAGAATGGGATCCAGCACTGGGATGTCGTGCAGAACTGGCGCAGTGCAGGGTTTATATTTGCAGATGGAAATAAAGTGCGACGGAACAGCGAGATCTGAATTCTGAAGCATGCTCAGGCTGTGCTGTGAGTGCTTACATGGGATTGTTACCAGGAAAGCAGGATGTCGTGATTAATTATCGAATGCAGCACTGGGAACAAAAAAAATAAATTAATTAATTAATGAGGTCAGAGACAGCACAACAGAAGAGGTCCTTGACTACACCTAAAAGCACAATTTTTGTTTTGTGGTAAGAATGAAAGCCTGAATGAAATTGCTAGAGCAGGTTATTTGTGCATGTACGCTTGGATCTTACAGTCCATTATCCTTTCCTAGTAGCTTTCAGAAGAAAGGACCGAAAATTACCAAATAATAATTACCAACTGCAGTGTCTGAAATAGGAGCTGAAATGTATTTCCTCAGCTGAAATATTAAGGGTAAGGAAACATGCTATAAGATATTATATAGGCAGGCTATTAGGATACTGTCTAAAGTGAGTAATTATGATTTGTAGCGATATGAAGGGGGATGCAAGACCTTGGTTGAATCCCAATTCTGGTGTCGCATTCTTTAAGGGATGCAAAGAACGCAGTCTACGAAGGAATGACCTTGCCTGACTGCAAAGGCTGAACTGTTATGATCCAAGCAGTGTTAAATAAGATGCTCCAATCTACACAAGACCTTGTAGGTTAAGGTTTATAGCTTCGAAACATGAAACACAATTTAATGGTGGCATGCGGTTAATCTTGGGATGGGTTGTGATGGGAAGAGATCCGACTGTAGGAGCTGCAAAAGGGAGGCTGCACTTCTCTGCACCATTTGAAGGAAGTTTCAAAAATGAAACAGCCACTGTGACACATTCTGTTTTCGAATGCAGAACTTGAAGGATGTGGGATTCAGCGCCTGTAAGCCACCGATAGTGCAGCAGATAATTGCAAATATAGCAAGAATCGTTCAAACAGTGCTACAGGCATGACATTTGGTACATGTACTCTTCAAATCCTATTCTGTTAAAAAATACCGCTGGCCACACAAAAATCCAAGATGGCGACCCCAAAATCGGATGTTCACCCAAAAATTTTTTTCTTTATAACTTGAAATGCATTGATTTTAAGCCCCATAAATGTATCAGAGCTGAATATAAAGTTGGGAATTTTGTGATATGAAAATGTTGTTTTCATAACCTATTTCATTTGTGACTTTTTTCATTATGGTTATGACATAAAATTATAAAACCAAGATGGTGTCCAAGATGTATGTTACTACCTTGAATTAAACATATCTTTGCAACGATGAAACATTAATCTTTGGTGTGCACATATACATCCTAATGTATGACAGATCCAGCACTGCTGCTACTGTGGATGAGGCCAGGCTTGACATGTTCGCCTGAAAGCAGAGGCCTTAGGAGTCAATCCCACCAACCAGAGCAGCTCTGCTCCAACACACCAGGGTCTCACTTGTGCAGCACTGTGCAGTTGCAAATGTTTTAACTCTACACTCTTGTGGTATTATTTTTGGAGGGATTGAACTGTACTAAAACTGTTTCCTATGTGTCATCAATACGTAGGATCTTCTTTCACATTGAGTATTTACTATATGAGACTGGATCACACTTGCACGGTGTTTTGTGTGTGTGTGTGTGTGTGTGTGTGTGTGTGTGTGTGTGTGTGTGTTTGTGTGTGTGTGTGTGTGTGTGTGTGTGTTTGTGTGTGTGTGAATTTACATGTTTTCTTGCAGACATCTCCAATGCCATCTTTAATACAGGAGCTGGGTAGCCTTTTCGGTTAAAGGAATGGGTATATGAAATTCTCTGACTCAAACAAAGTTCATTTGGCATGCCGTATCTCCAAAACTAGTATCTCCAATCACACGTAGACCTTCAGAGGTGTGTACAGGTGCTTTTGGTATCAAAATGTCCACAATAGCCATATTTATATTTGACTTTAATACATTAATATATCAAAAAAATCTATATTTTCAAAGTTATGGCTCATAAACCCATTTTTTGCTCTCCCGAGTCTGTAAAAGTACCTATATGCTGTATCTCAAGGATCGATAATAGATACAGACATGCACTTGGTACCAAAATATCCACAATACCCAACTTTATATTCAACCTTTCCACATTTAGGGGGGTTAAAAACCAATACATTTCAAGTTATAAAGGTAAAACAAATTTTTGCCATTTTTTGGTCGCCATCTTGGATTTTGGGGCCACCATCTTGGATTTTTGCGTGGCCAGTGGTATTTTTGAAGAGAGTGGGATTTGAAGAGTACATGTACCAAATTTCATGCTTGTATCACTACTTGAACGATTCTTTCACTTATCTGCTCCACTACCACCACCATTCTGGCCCTGAACACAGGGGTGTATGGACAGGCACAGAGACAGCTCAAGTTAGGGCGAATATTTTCAGGGTGGAAGAGGTGAAAGAGAAGTTTAAATGTTTGGCACATTGTAAAATTATAAATTGATAATAGACCCAAGCCAGTGAAAAGAAATAGTCTCACATGTTTTCATAAGAAACATCAAGACTAATTTAAATTACTCTGTAATCTGAAACTCGGACAAAGCAAACAGGGCGCATAAAGTAGTACAGACAGCATTCAACAAAAAGAGAATAGCACAGAGAATTTCTGATCGAGTTCAGATACCCAGCAATTTCCAAAAGTTAAAGTGAGAACTTCACTTAGTCAAGACATTACGCTTGGTTCTGAACTGAGGTGATCAATATGTCAAATAAGCTCGAACGAGCCACACACCTGTGTATCTGTGACCCATTAGGATCTGGCTACATCTCTGTTAACGCCAATAATTCCGTTTCTGGTTTGAAATTAAAAATCTGGCTCCAAAAATTGTCATTGTCAAAACTCAGGTCATCTAGTACAAGCCTGCAATGTTTTGTGTGATTCTGGTCAGTAATAACGGAGGAGCAGGACTTGTAACTGTGATGTCATGATTCTACATCTGGGAAGAAAAGTGAAAAACCTGACCCCGCAGAATTGTTGGTATTGTCACGTAGTAAAATGTTGCCAAACTTTGTTCGATTCTGTCCATGCATGATGGAGCAGTTGTACTTTAACTTTTCAGTTATGATGTCATAATTCTGCTTCCGGTTCAAAAATCCAAAATTTGGCTCCAAAGAATTCGGGGTATTGCCCACAAGGACAAGTTCACCAAGTTTCATGTGACTCTCATCACTAATAATGGAGGAGTAGGACTTTATTTGGAGCCGTCCACTGTCCACAGCAGCAAAAACAACAACAAGGTGATGACAAAGAGTATGACATTGGATACCTCGGGTGTAAAAATATCACATTTTAGGAACATTTAGAAGGAATATTGCCAGTCATGAAGCCACAAAGGAAAAGCCACACACCAAAGCCGCCTGCCATCTCTTAGTACCCATTACGATTTCAATTACCAAGGTGAGTTTTTACTTTTTCTTTTTTTAAACAGCCCATAAATTTTTTAAGAGGAAATCAGAGAATCTCATTAAGGCCATATAGGCCTTCTGCTTGGTAATGTCTGAAAAAAGAGGGGAGCAGAATGAAGACAGCGGAAGGCGATATTGTTTAATGTGGCAATGATTTGGGACAATGCTTGGTTTTCGAATGCAGTAGATCACCAAAGCTCAGCTCTGGGCTGTTCTGCTTCAGGCTCGGACTTAATTACCTGCCCTGTTAACTCAATGGGCTGAATAAATGTGCAGTGATTTTAATTTAGAAAAACTTTCAAGCTCGCAGTTATCCAGTTGCACAGCTTGACTCAGGTTTATGGAAGAACAGGTTTATTTTCATGCACAGACCAAAATTCAATAACACTAAGAAGTAGATTATTAAAAGGCATGATGTACAAGTAGACAAAATTTAAACTGACATGTATTTGCAGACAAATTATTCCACTCTAACCAGTCCTGAGCCAAATAAAAAGCACTTAAAAGATACACAAAGTGGTTCGCTGTGTGACAGGGTGGTATCACTTTTGCTTTGATTTGCTTTAATTTTACTATGTGAAGCTGCTTTGTGACAATGTCAATTGTAAAAAGCGCCATACAAATAAAACTAACTTGACTTTGAGATTTAAATAATGTGCCAAAGTATAGTCTGTTGTTCTACAAAAAAACCTGCAAAATTAGAGTAAATACTATAAATAAAATTTGATAACAATGAATGCAGGAAGTGCCCCAGCAGACAGCGTAATACTGGATTCTTCCCCCTTAATTCTGGAAAACAGTCCCCACATATCATCATCAATAATAAATTACAAGATATTTCTTTTTATGCATTTCTTTTTTACTTTACTTCTGCGGAACATACATAATTCATCATTCCTTTAGTCATGTTTTACTTATGTATTTCATTTATTCTCTTACTGTGATTATAGTTTTTGCTCTTTTCTTTTTTTTATAAAACACTTTAATACCATTCACATCACATGCCTTAATGTCCCAGCAAATAGCATCAACATACAGAAAAAAGCTCAGATGAAACACTTATAACGCAGTATCTCTTGAAAAGTAGGAAGCAGCTCATCCTGATGCCACCCATCGTGGGCTACATGGAAAGCCTGGGCAACTATTGCCCTTTGCCCCCTGTATCCAACTGTCACAACCCATTAGCCTGACAGCGTATAATGATTACAACCCGAGGGGAGCTGCAGGGCAGGTCAGAATCTCAACACTGACTGTGAACAGCAGATTTTACAACCCAAATTCATATTAAAAAGCGCCATACTGAGTGCACACTCCATCTGTCCTCCAGGCACAATGTCCCCAGCAGCAACAGTGAGAATCTGTTCAATTAGTATGATGAGGTATAAGCTAAGGCATCTACACACCCGTACTGCCTAACAGAATATTCAGATTAGCCCTACAGTAGATAAGACGTGGCGGCATGGATTTGCTGTTCCGTAAGAAATATGTTCTATAAGTATAACCATTCACTTACAGTTCACTGAAATAAACTGAAATCTGGAATCACGGCCAGTATGTTTGAATTATTTTTGAATGAAGTGCGCCTAGCTGAAATAGTCACGTACCTTTATTATTGATTTTTACAGGACGGTTTGCTGATGAAAAATATGCTTTGAGCACGAGAGTGTGAGAGAGAGGGAGAAAGAGAGCACAGCAGGGAAGCATATCCCAGGAACACTGGCCGCAAGGCAAAAACACACAGTTACAGGACATCTGTCTATCACTGTTGTACATACATATACAGTGAGTCTAAAAAAAAACCCACGTCCTTCAAAATATTCACATTTTTTTGCTTTGTAGACTGAAATGAAGACAAAATTTTTCCAGCTGCATTTGCTCAATGCAACTTAAGACAGCCAAGTGAAAAATATAACATACAACAATCAACTATGGTTTACAAGGCACTGTCAAAAGATCTCAGGGTTAAAGTTGTGGACACACACAAATCCCAAGATGGATCCAAAAAATTGGAAAACGAAGTACAGTACAACCCATAAACAATAGGTGGAAAATGATTGGTACTAATAGGATCCTTCCCGGATCGGGCTGTATCTTCAAACTGGATAGATGAGTGGCCACTGGGTTCATGTTACAGCAATATTCACATATATATTAGAATAATGTTCACAAATGCTTCACAATGTGTCTTGCATGGGACAGTTGCAGGACAAAGACAAGTCCCAACTGACCTTAGCCAAGACCTGTATTGAAGATTCTCAGCGATCCTGTTTTTCGCTTTGTGTGTTGCTGTTTTAAACT
Source organism: Neosilurus mollespiculum (assembly GCA_030014195.1). Taxonomy (NCBI): domain Eukaryota; kingdom Metazoa; phylum Chordata; class Actinopteri; order Siluriformes; family Plotosidae; genus Neosilurus; species Neosilurus mollespiculum. The sequence goes on from JAQMYF010000015.1 coordinate 19,520,716, forward strand.
GTTGCTATTATATCGTTCACTTAGCTGTCAAAGCCTGCATGAAATACAGACAGCTAGAAAAATATTTTCTAATAGTGTCTAGTCTAGTCTAACTTCTACTAGTTTCTAGTAGTAACAGTGTCTTCATTATAGGCTACCAAACAAAAATGTGGAAATATTTAGATTTTTTGCTATTTGAGATATGTCTGCACCGCTGCACTGTTGATCTGAATGACAAGCTGGGTGCTAAGCAAGTCCTTGGTGATATGCCCAGGGTGTACACCACCACTCGCCACTTGATTCATTAAAAATACTTTTTTTTTTCTTTTTACACACATACTACTTATTAACCAAGCGTGAGGATGGTAAAGAGAAATTCCAGATGGAGGTTTGGATGTATTAACTAAGTGGTAGTCAATGCATCAAGGCTGGGGTCTGGAATTTCCTGTACTTTCCGTGATCATTTATTTAAAAACAAAATTTGAATTACTGGCTCAAGAACTTGGTCACTTGTTGGCTAAAGTTCTTCAGTGATGTGCTAATACTAAATATTGAAGAGTACGAACCAGGCTCCGTGAACAGCCTCCAGCGTAGCATCCCGAGATATCTTTCCAACACCTCATTCATGTTTAATATCCTGAAAGATGACGAATTCGCCTTTACTCCTAAAGTCTTTAAAGCTTAAAGAAAGAATCTTGAGGCCCAAGGAGAAGGCAATCTCCCAAACGCCACTTGCTCCCTGACACAGGAACAAGCAGACAAGTTCTTATAGAATCTTAGAGTTTGGCTGCAATAACCCAGTCAGAAAATTTATGTCACTGGAGAAGTTTTTACTCTTTGGAATAAATTTTCATATCTTTTTCTGGTTGTTGCTTTTTTCATCATTTGCAATATCAACAGAGTTGCTTTGTCTTTTTTCAAACTCTTCAAGACAGTAGAATTCACTCTACTCAGCTATCAGCACCAAATCTAATCTGATTCGAAAAAAGGATTAACTTTTTTTTTTTTTTTTTTTTTTTTTTTTTAGCACTTGCGGGCAGAGAAAAATCCGTAGTGGAAGGTTTTGGAATGCTTAACAGCCAATCATATTACGCATACTGGGGTTGCCATATGATGAAGACTCTTATATTTTAATTATTCTTTACTATTATTAACTCATATTACTGATATGTTTCAAAACATTTTTGATAAAAAGCTATTTTTAATCCTAAATGGTAATTGCTAAGAATTACACTGTTATCAACAACCTCTGTTATCAACAAAATTCCATAGAATGTATATCGGGTCAATGTTTATTATTTAATTCTCTTCTAAGTTTCATTATTTTAAAATGTCCATACCTGTTTACGAAATGTTTTAGAATTTTTAACAGGTATATTTGCAGGATTTTTCTGATTAAATTTATATATGTTAAGTAGAGAAATTTATAAAAGGAAATCTATTTCTCAACTTGAAACCTATTTTTCTATCTGTTTAATTTCAAATTATTACAAGGGACAAAAACAACTGAAATCCATCTAAAATTACATTAACTAGCCATAACCACCAGCGGTAAAATTATACCTTATTTATCCACTAAAGCACTTGGTAACAACTGCAGTTCTGTACAGTGTAACATTATGGAGCACACAAGCTCATCAAAATACACCACTTGTTTTCATCACTGACGGGCTCAAATTGTTATTATAAAGGTCTGACAACATGGAAAGAGTCCCGACAGAAATACACCTGTATCTGTTTACGTCAATTACTGTAAAACAACTGAAGAAAATAACTGGTTCTACTTCTGTTTCATTGTTTTTACCTTTCATTTCTTTTTACAGTATCTTTCATGCAGCTCTCCATTCAGTGAACGCAGCTGATCATCGCATGGGGGCTGTTTTCTGATGTTTTCTAAAGGAGAATTCATGAAGAAGGCCATTTCCAAATTATTTTTATTATTTTTTTAATGGGGGCCATAGTTTCAAGATTCATAGTTGAGCATTGCTTGATCGTTTACATTGATATAAGACATGAAATTGATATTACAGACTTTCAGGTTCCATGGCTAGACATGACATAAAAGACTGGGACAGAAACAAAACTGAGCCATTCACACAGTTCAAGCTACAGTAGTGAAGCAGATTTTTATCTCAAACGCCTTCAATATAACAAAAAAAAGTGAAAAATCCCCATATATTCCAATCCTTCACTCTGGATGATTGAAATTTTCTATAATGCACACTGAATAACAGACTCAACATGCTCATTCTTTTATTAAATGGTATAATAATGTATAAAGCCTTGTGTTGGTAAAAGAGAAGGAATACACTGATGAGATGATGCCCCAATGAGTTAAGTTAAATATCTTCCTCCTGACTCAAATATGCAGCAGCACAGCTGGTGGTGATATACGATAAAATGTAATGTCCATCAATAGACTGACTGCATTCAGTAATGGATTATACTTCATGGTTGTATTGATGGCATTAATTAATTACAGATAGGCACGGTACAGGTTGCTGAATGGTAGTTAAATGGGACTATTCAATTCGGCAATATCCACCGAGCCTGAGACGCATAATGTTCTACATACTACACGGGAACAAACACACTAAACTGAGATTTTAATGGTTTATATTTCAGAGTCAGGTGAGCTCTAAAAGTGCAAGTGAAATTCGGTGAATGTCGGACTCTCTGCGAAGGAAAATCGCTTGTTGTTTGGTTCATTTCGAAGCTGGCTTTACTTTAACACTAGTATTAAGGGAAATTAAACCTCGACTTAAAAGCTCTCATACATCACGTATGTTTCTGCGCATTACAATACGCTATTTTCATTTCAAGCTTCTTCAGGTAGAAAAAAAAAAAACAGGTAATAAATCTGAACACAGGGTGGTGACACTGTAGTGCAAAAAGTCACACGTGATTCCCGTGTATGTGACGGTAAATAGTGACGTAATCTGCATATGAATGAACGGTGTACGGACCGTACCATCCTTTCCTATTAATGAATTGATGATTGTCTGATGGATGTAAACGAAAGCTGGTATTATGTGTAGCTGTGCCTGTGTTTTATTTTATTCAAAATTAGTAATTTAATTACTGATAAAGAACTAGTTAATTTTATTACTGTATTGTGTAATTTTGCCTTATATGAACTGACAGATTGAAGTCCTATTCTCATGATTTCGCACACTCGCGAGAATGAAGCGGAAGAATTGAAAACTGGTTAAAGCAAACTATTAAACACATTTTAGCAGAATGCAACTTCGGAAATGTGAGTAAAAACCACCTGCTCATGAAAATATACATGTTCATGTGTAATGAGAGTTTGGAAGGCTTTCCTTTCATTTCACTTTAACTCATCATTTTCTATCTTTTATCACTCTAAACAGCAAACTGAAACATTTAGGTTCGGACAGAAATGAAGTTAGCACTAATAACTGTTTACTGACACTGTTACCTTTTGAAACTCAATCCCAGTTTGAATAAAGTGATTGTTAAACATTAACAAAATGAAGGCCATGTCGTTTCACTTTCTTTGCATTTTCTGGGACGGCATTTTGTTGAATTACATGAAATGAACATGCACTCTGAGCTAGAAAGAAATCAGCCCCAGAATCACATTATACAATTTTCTGAATTGTTTCAGGGCCAGTGGTGGTGGTGAAGTGCTTAGTTCCACAGAAGTCCAAAATGATTTCTCCTGAAAGCAGTTAAAGCTTGCAATGATGGGATGCCAAAAAGTAAACATTATGTTTATGTTTTCATACTGATCGCCCTGTGTGGCTTTGTGGAAAATAGCTCCTGTACTTTTTTAAATTAAGAACATAACAGTACAACAATAAACTGGCATATTTAAAGCTTGAGATATTCTTATACACAAGACTTCATGGGCGCATATAAAAACCATCTGAAAGCAAACCAGATACCTGATTGCGATGTAACATAATTCACCAGCCTGTGTTTCTTGTATTAGAAATGTATATTGGTCTTTTTTGCATCAGACTGAAGACTAGTAGAGAAAAGCTGCCACACTTATTATTCAGGATTTTAATGTTATCCAAGTGCCCTGCTTATTTTATTTACAGCCAAATGCTCGACCGATCCAGCAGTTTGACAGCAGTAGAACCGATATACTGTGCATCTTGCTTGTGAGTCTTATGACTAACAGTTTGGTGATACTTGTACATCACAATCTCTCAATCGATTTTCTCGTGTGATTCTCACATACGGTGTGATATTTAAACTGTAGAGAAGGCAATAAGGCAGCCTCATGAAAAGAATAAT
>JAQMYF010000015.1:19531494-19542713 GCA_030014195.1 Neosilurus mollespiculum
AGGAGACTCTAAGCTTTAAAATGGTATGGCTAACTCAGTTTTGAATTTTTGGTCACTGTGACTCATTTTGCCAGACTTGGTCACATATAACAAGACAAGGTCAAATATAGGAGAAAATGGGTAAACAAAAACAGAGCGGTACAATAAGAAAATAAATGATATAAAACTCATATTTCTCATACTCAGCCACCGATTGGACAAGCCTGGCTCTTTTAAAACTCGAACAACACCCGACTTGGTAGTAACTCCAGCGCGAACCTACACGAGGAAAACATAGCAGGGAGACAGTGTAATGTGACAAGAGTGTGTACGGCCATTAGCACATGCGGAAACGTTAATGTAATGCCTGTGGGTGTTCTATTATTATTTCTGTTCGGCCAATCTCTAAGGAAACGAGGACGAGCGCGATCACAGGATCCCGTATTAATGTGCAAATATGTAAGAATCTGCTCCTTGAACGTATATATATATATCTCTAGAGCATTAGATTAGGGCATGAGATCTGATGGAATGATAAATGGGTTTGTCTGGAAGCACTAATCTGATTAGAAAACAGACGTTTCTGAAGACGAAAAAAAGAAAAAAATCCTGATAAAGCCCAAAAGACTGTGAAGTCTAGATGGGAGACTGAGATGTAAGGATGCCCAGGCAAGCCGAAGAGGCTTAGTCTGTTCCTTCTGGGGTTTCACACAGACAGTCACGGAGTCTATCTTTATCATCACTCATCAAGATGGCAGCAGGTCAGCAAGTGCAACCATGTGATAGTCAGCAGAGGTCGACCTTATATATAAAACCTTTATTAGGACAAAAAGGGGTTACAGTTTGAACAGGACTGACCTATGGGTTTAGGATGTGGCTGCGATTCTAGTTTACATCAGGACTCAAATGATTCAGCGCATAACTGGCCTGAACGACTCACTGCTGTCCTTCTTTTGAACTCTGTATTGTTACTGTCTGCCTTTATTTTATGAAGACCCCTTGCTGTGAGGTTCCATCGAGGATGGGCTCCGACTGTCTTTGCAATGATTACTATCATCATAATCATCACCACCCCCATCTTGTTTAAATGAAGCCCTCTGATGCACTCGGGTTTCGCCACGCTGTGTGTTATTTGTCTGCGAGCACATTGTGAGGTCTGCTGGACACCTGGGGGAAAGCTGACAAAGATTACCACCAGCTGGGAAGAGAAGCTTCATCTTAACATGACATGAGAGGGCCCATTTCATTCCATACTCAGTGATCTGACTGAACATTCAAAAAGATGGAGACATTTTCCTGACATGAGGAGCTGCATAAAATGACAGACACTAGAGCTTATAATGACTGAAGAACTGTAATCTTCCTGACGAATGCCAGGTTACTGAAGCAGAAGCAATGCTGTCTCAGGGTCTGGTTTGCACCGTCTTAACATTTTATAGACCACGTGGAGAAAGGTCCAGCGCTGTAGCCAAGACTGGAAAGATCTTTGAGCACTACCTGACACATATAGCAAGCAGAACTGACTCAGAAAGTGAAAGTGGTGATTTTCTTTGACAAAAAAAAATAAAAAAATTGTCAAAAGCACAGATCTGCAATTTCATTCTGTGCTCAGACTCTGTCAGACAAGTTACAATAACATCAAGCCTGAGAGCGCAGTCGGTTAGTCTATCTTGGACTTGCATAGACTTGACAGGACGGTGCAAAAAACAGTGAAGTAGACAAAGAAAGCAGCTAAATGTACTTTGCTACATAAATATAATTCAGAGTAGATGAAGCCAATTCTGCAGTGAATCAAAAGACTAAGCGAGGAAAAGACAGCTTTTATCTTCTGCTTTAATGGACCGGTCACATTTTAAATAAAAGCTTTGGTTTTCCCATTCGTGCAGAAGAATTTGTGTGTGTGTGTGTGTGTGTGTGTGTGTGTGTGTGTCCAGTTAAGCACTTTACGGCTGTGAGCAATAAGCACTTTGATCCTGCCCATAACACATAAGCTCAAAACGAAGGTGGGATATGAATGAAGGCATGCCGTACTTAAGAAAGAAGAAGACACACCATAGCAGTAAAGTCACACCCATGCTTATTTGGTCATAAGAAAAGCATAAAACATGGACTTCACCATTTATCTTTGAATTCCTATTACGCATTTCACTGAAATCCATTCATTCCATGAACCAGACTGAATTTTAAAACAAAGGAACAGCGACATGATCAATACAGATATGATGTCATTCGCAGCACCGAGAATTGCTTTAAAGGAAAACATTAGTTTCTGTGTCTGTATGAAACAAAACAAAAAATAGACTTTCTAACATGCATGTGATGTGTATTGTCCTACAGTCTGTATACAATTATACAGTACGGCTAAAAAAAAAACAAACCCTCTCTCTTCCCATGGTGCCACATAAAAGAAAAAATACAAGACAAAGAACAAGAAGACACAAAGTGTCAAAGACATAACGATAAACAAGCAGTGAAAATGAGCAGTAAGCAGTGCAGCGGTAATATATTACAGGATGAAGAGAGTGACTTGTGGGCTACACAGCAGGAAGGTCCTGGGTTCAATTCCCAGACTCGAGCGTTTCTGTACCGAGTATGAATGAATGAATAACCTTCGCCCAGTGTCAGCTGAGATAGCACAGCCTCCCCGCAACCCTCGTAGGACTCTACTCTAGTGGTTTGGCAAAGGAGTGTGTCACTGCGATGTAAATTAAACACTGAGAACAGAAAAGATCAGTTTATAATAAATTGTGCAACAGTAGGTATAAAGGGACTTGTGCCTGTCAGTGCAGGGTAAACAATCCAGAAGAGAGATTCAGTCTGTTTTCAGGCTTTTGGTGCAGTAAAGTATTGAGAAGCCTGACTGCCTGGTGAATCTATTTTGGTATGTGTCAGACAACAGAGGGATAAAATTTCATGGAAGGGTTTGGTGGTCTTCCACAATGCTGTTTGTATGCTTTCTAGTATGCTCATTGTACAGTTCTCTAAGTGATTGAAGGGGACCCCAATGATCCACTCAGCAGTCCTCTCAATCCAATGCAGGGACGTGCAATCGGTGACAATGCAGTTCCCTTACCAGAGACTGATGCATGTGCCGAGCATGCTCTCGCTCATTCCCCTGCAGAAAGTGGGCCGAATGGGAGAGGCGGGCCTTTTTCAGCCTCTACAGGAAGTGTAGATACTGTTGGGTCTTTTGGTGATGGTGGTGGAGGGGAGTCTAGCTGGCAGAGAACCTCCAGAAGTAAACAAACATTTTTCTTTTGTCTTTTCAACATTCAGAGACAAGTTGTTGTCTCAACACTAGTTAACCAGCTGCCTGACCTCCTCTCTGCACGCAGAGTCATCATTGTTACTGATGAGTTCCACTACTGTTGAGTCATCTGCAAACTTGGTGATATGGTTTGAACTGTGTTTGAAAGCATAGTCATGTGTCAGCAGGGTAAACAGCAGTGGGCTGAGCACACAACCCTATGGTGCGCCAGTGCTCTGTCTGATGATTCAGCTGGAGTTCTTGCCGATGCTGACAGTTTGGTGCCTGTTAGTGAATCTAGTTAAAGGGGGTTCATGTCTAGTTGGCTTAGCTTCCATACCAGTCTCTGCTGCATGACTGCATTGAATTCTGGACCAACGTCTATGAACATCATTCCAACATAACCGTCTCTTTTATCTAACAGAGTATTAGGTAACGGGCAGGTAAAACGGCATTATCTGCTGTTTTGTTTGACCAATATTTAAACTGTAGTGGGTCTAGTTGTTCTGGGAGTTGGGTCTTGATGAGCCTCAGTACCAGCCTCTCAAAGCACTTATTGATGCTGGGTGTAAGGTTGACTTCTTAGGCACTGGGATGATCCTGGTGGTTTTGAGGCAGGCGGGAGCCACTGCTGCACTAAGAAATGTGTTGAAAATGCTAGTTAGAGTGTCTGCCAGTTGGTCAGCGCATTCCTGAGCACACAGCCTGGTTTCTGTCTGGTCCAGCACCTTTTCCTGGGTTGACTCAGCACATAGTCTTCCTAACATCAGCTCTGATCACACACAGGACAGGGATGGTGATCCTCATCGATTCTTTGTTTTATGCCTTAAAATGTGAATGGAACTTATTTAACACATATGGCGGGGCGGCATCAGATCTACAGGCCCGATGTGTTGGCCCGTAGTCAGTAGTGGTTTGGAGTCCATGAACAGGCCATTGATTCTGTTTGTAAAGGCACACCTTGCTTTCTGGATCTCCTGGGAAAATTGAGCTCTCTCCCTGCTGCCTTTCCAACACATTTTCATGAGGTTCAGTAAACAGGTGATTATGTTAGCTGCTCATACAGGTGTCTACACAGTTTGACTGTGGCTACATGAAAAGAGATTGCAGTGTGCACTGCAGTTTATCAAAAGGAGGTTAGAATACTCCTGTGCTGGGCGAGCCATGCTCCGTTTTTCCCTCTCCCAGGAGCACATGCATGTATTTTGTTTATTTATTGTTTTATTTGTACATGTAATAATATTCAAAGTAGGTTGACCAAGGAGCAGTTTGGTGTTTCACCATGTCATGGCTCTTGATTTACTACAGCCCACAGATGCATAGGTCCAGGGCTAAAACCTTAGAGTCCATTTACATAAGAAACACCCTGGTTTTACGGCGCCTACTTCTATTCATCACCCGTGAGCCACAGACCTAGGTCAATGGGAGAATTGGCATAGGCTGAAAACCATGCAGCTGCACGCTTTTTCCTTCTTATGCACATGGGAGAATAGAGCCTGAAGTGCACAGGTCATTAAACTGTTTTTAATCCCACTCCCATCTGCTCTGAAGGAATTTCTCCCACTGTTATTTCTGTTGCCCTTTAAAGGTAAATAAATTCTTTGCAATGTGGTATAATGAAGTGCATTGTTACCAGCGAGAGCAGTGGAAAAGAACACTTTCAAAGCTGCAGGTTTCACATTAGAATCCGATCCCACTCAGCTAGTTAATCTGCCAATTCCCTCCCACCGAACACCCAGCTTTCACTTATCATAGGACAGTTCCCAACCGGGGAATGTGGAGTTTTTGGCTCGCTTCCAGAGACAGGTGACACCAGCCATCAGCATCTTTCGGAACTGATGCTCATGAAGCCTCACAGGGCAGCACCCTACACAGAGGAAACAGGACAGGAGGAAGAGCGTTTCATCCCTCCCACCCAGACAGCACGGATAATTTTGTCTCCTTGGCTCCTGGCCACAGATGGCTGTGGCAATGTCATGATTTGGACTCGCAACCTCCTGACTCTTTTTCATATGATACTAAAGCTGGAGTGAACAGTACATCAGGGAAACACCACCCAGATCACAGACCACATCCTCTCTCCATCATTAAGTATAAGGAGCTTTCACACTATCCTGAGCCCTCTCAGTTTCGGAATCAACAATTTTAGCAGAGGCGCCGGCTAGTTCACCTACATGCAGAAAAATAAAAATTTTAAGAATCATTTGAAGAAACCCTAAATAGCGTCATAAGACACTGAATAATTAATTTACACATTCATTGCTTTATTAATTATTATTAACAGTAGCCGGAATTGGATTGAACAACAACAGCGATGGAAACACAGAAAAACTCGAGTGGAAAAATGGATTTTCTGAGTTAACTCACTGATTATTTTTACGGTGTGAATACATATATGATGTTTAATGTGCACAGATCTTGCATGTCAGCAGAGGATAGGAGTGATCTTAAGGCACAGCCTTTGACGTTTCATAGAACACTCTGCTGGCAGAAGTGGGGTGGGCACATTCGCATTTCTACAGAACATAAATCCTCATGGAGATTAAGCACAGCCCATCAGCCCTCCAGCTATTCATCACCTCGACGTTTGAGGTTAAATGTTACCAATCCCCGGATTATACATCATTTGCTAGGTAGAGTATCATACTAGTCATAAAAAAAAAGACGTTCATGAAAAAAAAAATTTTTTTGTTTTACCAAATGCAAGTCAGAAAATCTAGGAAGAGAGGTGTAGGAAGACAGCTTAGAAGAAATATTTTATTAGCAGGCCCTTTCTGCTGATTGCAGTGGGATTTCCCATGAGAAAGAAGAAGCAGTCTTTAGACAGCACTGAGTCCCTGATTTATTTACAGCGCATTATTAATGGAGCGGGGTTAAGACTTTGATATGGCCCCAGTGCCTGCTTTGAAGCTACTGTAAAAATTCAGAGGAGACAAAAAAAAAAAAAGAAGAGAAAAAAACACTCCTCCTCCTCCACCCCACACACACAGCAGCTCCAGCAATAAGAGAAAAGCAGTGCACTCGTGCATGCACGCCAAAACATACAAGCGCCCAAGGAAATATGAATACTGTATTTATACAGACACACATCACATTGCTAAAACATCACAAGGTTCCACAGGTTAAACGTGATCAAACAAAACAGACTACCGGCATGTTTTTCTTTATTCATAGTGACCTTTGAATACTAAATAGGATTCGAATGCTCGGATTGGAAGAAATCTTCTCTCCACCTAAGATTCCCTCCTTTGTTTTGAAATATATGGCTACGTTCAGAATAAATACAAAATATTTTTTATATTTAACCTGTGCTGTTTCAGTTTGTACAGTTTATATAACTATGCCTAGAAACCACATTTTTCCTTGTTATAGAAACAGATAAATAAAAGCCAAGCCAAGGCCATGTACCACAAAAACCAATCACAGCAAAAAGCAAATATGGCTTGTAATCATTTTTCTCAGGAGCCATTCTTTTGAACACACCTTGACTAAAGCAGCATCCACACAGGAAACAATGAGTCACAATCGATTCTGAATCTCGCTCATGGCCACCTCTGGTTGCCTAGGTAACTCTTTTACACGTTTCCTGCTTTTAAAAGCTTCCGAGTGAAACCATTAGCAGTGAACAGCTAGTTCCCTTCAGAAAGTGTACATCCGCAAGCAGTATCTAACCAGTTAATTAATAAATATCATATCATCATTAGCTTATATAACTTTAACATATATTATTACTATTATAATATATTATTATCATTATCATTAGTAATATTATTATCATCAGTATTATAATTATCATTATTAGTAGTATTATAATCCCTATTATTATTATCATTAGTAATTATATCATCATCATCATCATCATCATCATCATTATTTTCATTATCATCATCATTATTATCATTAGTAGAAATATTATTATTTTTTTATTATTATTACTGTTGTTGTTGTTGTTATTAATAGTAGTAGTATCATTATTATAATTATCATCATCATTGTTATTATTATTATTATTAATAGTAGTAGTAGTAGTAGTAACAGTAGTATTATTATCCTTATTAATATTATCATCATTATTGCCATTATTTCGATTATTATTAAAATGATTATTATCATAATCATCATCATTATAATTATTGCTATTACACAGCAAGTATAGAACGAAGACCCTTCTGCAACATGAACCAGGAAGAGTTAAACCTGTATAAATATATACTTAAAGGAAATGTGAGCGTTTTGAAAACATGGACCCAAGCATGGCATATCTGGTTATTGTATACAGTATATAATCCTTGTAATATTTGTGTGTGGAGTAATGGAGCACACAACAATAATGAGCTGCTCTTCCATGTTGATGCCGGTGGAATCATTAAAATAGTATGTTCTGTTCCCAAACAGAAAATGTTTGACGAAAAAGAGTTTGGCGGCATCTGTCAATCAACTGTATCTTTAAGCTCTGACTGGTTATCGCTCGAATCGCGTCCCTGTAAACGCTCATCTAAGTTGGACTCTGTACCCACCCACGTTGCATCGCTTGACAAAATTTCGCCTCTCACTGCTCATTTCACTGGCGTTCACTGACGTCGCATGGTGGCTTGTCGCTCATCACTTCCTGTGTGGACGCCCCATAAGTTACCTCTTCATCTACATCTGTTATTCATCCCTCTTTTTCAGTGGGGCTTGAGGTTACTAAATGTGTAAAGCTTCAACACAGATCAATACGGAGCTGCATCAACACTTCAGCTGCAAAAAAGCAGTTTCTGGGGGAAAAGCCAAGATGTCGGTGGAACTACAAAGAAGAGAAGTAGTGAGTAGGAGAGCAGGAGGTGCACCTCGGCTTCCCACAACAAAAGATCTGTTAGCAGAGAGAACACATGAGGTGTGTGACCTTGACGCTGTGCAAACCGCAGCTCAAATAGACAGAGATAGGATAGCAGCGGCAGAAAAAACAGAGCTTCTCGACACCGTTTACATAAAACATTTTCCCGATACGTAGCCTGACGTGGCTTTTCCAAGAACACAATCTCATATAATGTTTCTTGAGCAAGGGATATTAAATAAATGCTCTTAAGCTTGGCAATCTGTGCACAATGTTGCGCTGAGCCATTATACCCAATGGCCACAAACATACACACAAACGCTACGTGATTATAATATTTTTTTACCCAGTTCTATCACAGCATGCTCACCATGGTTGCACCTTTAACGTCATACAAAAGAAAAGTGGCGCACTCAGAAACCAGCAGGAGTTTTTTTTTATTTTATGAAAATTGCCCACAGCCTCTTTTTTAATATTCAGATTTTCTGTGCATAACTAAGAGGCACACACCACGCAGCAACAGAACTTGTGAATAATAAATACTTGCACTTGCATTTATTCATTTTCCTCATGGTTTTCTCAAGTGAGACTAGAATCATCTTCAAGCAGGACATGACCTTAAGTAGTAGCATCATCTGAAGATATTTAGCTCATGCACTGTGAATAACTGCCCTATAATGAAGATTATTCAATAGAACAGTATAAGAAAGGAGTACGCTTTACAACAGAATATTTTCTGATTAAATATATATATATATATATATATATATATATAAATATGCTATCATTCCTGATGTAGCTCGCTAACAGCCTAGTAAAATGCTACTAACTACAATCACAGACTTTAGATGTACATTTTTATTATGTTTCACTATTATGTTTTATTATTCACTATTTTCTTTACTCAAAACCATCTTAACCACAAACACATGCAGAGAAAAGATTCAGTGAATCAATATTCTGCAGCGCAATCAAATCAATTTATGTATCGTTTGACATGAGGTTCCTTTCTGCTCCTGTATTGAGGACTAAAGATTAACTGAGAGTGTGAGATTAATTATTAAAGCCTGATATAATGTCAGAGAACCAGAGCTCACTGAACTCCTAATCTGGAAGTTTGACCAGCTCTTTCATAACAGTTTTTGTACTGCAGCATAAAAAGACAGAATTACAGGCTCAAGAAAAGGTACAAAAACAACCATATCGTAAAAGAGGAATTAAAACATTTTTACAGTACAATTTTGACAGTGGAAACCGGTCACCTTAACCCAGCCTGAGATCTGAACACATCAAACCACGGCTTAATCCAACACAGCACTCACTGAACAAAGCATTGCATTGCACATGCGTGCTGCCCCATGTAGCACAACTCCCCCACCTGAGGACAAGCCCGTTTCCATATATGGTAAAAGACTCTGGTATGCATCTTTCAGATTGGCCTTATAAAGAAAAACATTTTTTTATTTACATTTAGTAAAAATATTGTTGATGTGTAGACGTTAAGGCACGCAAGTCTTAAATCACCTAAGGTATCCTTTTCATTCAATTTGTCAACTGAATTCACCAAGGCGATGTGGGCAGTTCAAAATAAGTCCTTTCAGGAAGTCTCCTTTAAGCGTTTTTTAACTTATTACTTCACTGACCATGTATGGTAAATAAAAATGAAACACAATGTTATCTCTTGGAAATAAAATGGATTTGGTCATGATGACTTTCTAAAGCACCCTGATTACTCCCGTATGCAAGTCCCAGTTACCCCTGTACCGGGCACAATGATAGTTATCTCATCATCATGGCTGCCGTCTGGTCAGCACAGGCATGGAGGACGCAAACCATGAAAAATCGCCAAGTTATAAATTAACTACAAACAAGTCGGATGTAATCTATGTGCGTGTGTGTGTGTGTGTGTGTGTCTGTATGTGTGTATGTGTTTGAGATAGCAAGCGATAGAGAGAGAGAGAGAGAGAGAGTGAGTAAGAGTTGAAAGAGAGTAAAATGCAGTACACTGGTTTTCTTATTTCTTTTGAAATCATTTGCTTCTTCCATTTCTTAACCCTGGATAATTGACTTTTACACTTTCTACAGAACTGTGTTGCACTGCCAAGTTATCACGCACGTGCAAGATCATTCCTCAGGTCATGTGGTCTCGTTATTGTTTTTGTGAACAGACACAGAACCAAAACAAGACGTAAAACAGATGAATATAACTAAGATACTAAGCCCGTGAGCTGGAGTGGTTTTACAAGGAAGCTTTTGTATTCAGCCAGAATTAAGTGATAATGGAAGATAAAACACATCGGATTGGATAGTGAAGGCACATTTAAAGCAGATCAATACACTTTTGCTTAAAAAAAGTACACCAATGGTCACTTAATTTTATTATTAGATTTATACACTCTTAATTTACAACTACTAATAAACCTGAGCTCTTTGTGAATGACTGGCAACTCATAGCGATGTGTCCCAACACACAAATATAATTATCTACATTTATGTATTACCACAAGGCACACATTAAAACAGATCATCCCAAGCTTCAACTGGAGAGAAGAATAAAAAAGGTGATGACAGAATAAAGCAGTGTTACAGAAACCGACAGAGGAGAAGTGCATAGATAGAGGAGAATATGGGTATTAGATTTCAGATATCATATCAGTTTTAGGGATTTGTGTAGATAGGAGTCTGGGGTCTCCTTTATCAACTGTGCGTGCACACAGCATTGTGAAGAATCCATGCCTACACACAGTTCAGAGAATGTGATTTATCAAGGTCTACCTGTGCATGAGGAGATGCGTTCATTCCCACACACTCCTAATCATACATATGCAGAGGTAGAAAAAAGCAATAGCAGATAAACTGATTAGGAGGAGCGTCTAATCCTGTTACAGTCAATCATATCAGCATAGCTGAGACAGTACTTACTGGTTTCAGTGATCACAAGACATGTAATAGGCACAGATGGAATGTAAAGTAGAAGCATATAAACGGCATGTCCAAAGATTGAGAGTTTTGCTGATAGAAGTATTTTAGGGGGTCTATTTCAATTCACTGCACACTCACAAATTTCCTATATACAGGAATATGTATATATATATATATCTATCCCCTGATGAGTGGGCAACCACGAAACAGGCTTGTCGGGATAAAATTGTAGTACTGTTATTTTTTCCCACATAC
>JAQMYF010000015.1:19557059-19584445 GCA_030014195.1 Neosilurus mollespiculum
AATCACCTAAAAGGTCTTAGTGCTTGTTTTAAAACACCCAGAAATTCCTCATTTGATTTATTGCTACTATTTCTGTAAGGAATTTATGGAAAGTCCTACCGACTGTAACTTTCTAACACTGTATAGAAAAGAAGAGCCGGTGTGCTGACTATAAGACTATTGAAATTCAATGTTCAGGCCTGGTATTTACATATTCATTAACTACAGTCTAATGCATAGTAAGCAATTAAAACTGTCACTCCGGGTTTATTTGCATAGCCTAATAGACAATGTTCAAATTTCTATTGATTTTCTGCCCCACTTTTCAATTCTAGAAAACATGGGGATGAATACCAACGCCAAATGTAGCAAAGTGATATTCGCTAACTAACATCCACAGTAGACGAATGCCCAGGTTCTACAAACACACACTAAGCTGAAATGCTCCTAATAGCCTGCAGCTATATCCGTTTACTATAAGACACACTAACTGGGAAAAAAAAATAGCACAATGAGATTTTTATGGTTTATTTACTTTTAAAAACAGGATGGACACAGGCGAGCTCACAGCACAGGCGGGCGCAGAACGTAACAGCTGTTTAACGGCGTCTCTTTAAAGCATTTACAGAGTTTTGGCGAAAGCATAACGAAAAGCAAACTAAAAGGAGAATTTTATCATTAAAGAGGCCTTTACAGTATGACAAACTGGCCCAGGGTATACCAACTTAGACAATTTTTGGCATTCACTTCCATATGCTGAAGCTCGTTTTAATTTCATTTGCATGCATAAACATTTTTGATGTATGCCAGCGAGCAGCCCATGCGCAGAGAGAAAGCTCTGCATGCGCGATGGGAACGTTCTGTTCATCAGAAGTAAGATTGCGGCAGGTTACCATCATGGCCTCATAATCGTCCACCCCAAGCGAGTTAATTTTTACTTCTTGCACATCATCCCCACTTCTCAACTTGAATTCTTTCTTCATGGCTCTGGGCTTCTTGGGCTTCCCTGCTGATACTGGTGAGCATGTGGAGGCAGTTTAGACACTGGATGGACTGGGAGAGGGGTTTCTGTGAAAAGTTGGGACTGGGAGAGCTGAATCTTGAGGCTTCTTGGGATCTATCTGTTTTTCAGGTGAAAGTGTGGGTGGAAGAGGTGGAGCCTTGCATGTTTGCCTGGAGGATGGCTGCTTCTTCTGAGGCATCTGCTTCTTCCTGAACTTTTTAGGCATCTTCAGAACTCATGCAATGTGACGGGGGGGGATGTGTTCAGTCAGTGCGTGAATGATTTATACCTGCGTACAAACGTGACGTGATCGGTTTAAATTTGCGGATCATATAGCTCGTTATCCATCCGTTAAAAGATTCGTTAATATTCGTCCAGCATTTGCTCTGGTTGGTTAATGACGCGTCATCAAACCGTTTTGATTTCATTTTGACTTTGTTTAATCTGTTGTCAGTTCGGTGTTTCCAGCCCTCAGGAATCGATTAGTCAGGGATTTTGTGTGTGTTTGTGCGTATTAGGATTTTTGCAGTTTGTTCGTTCAATCAGGAGAACGCCACGCTTTGAATCGACTGACAGTTCATCTAAACATCAAAGTTAACAGAGCTAGTGAAAGATATTTTAGGATATACTAAGTGAAATACAAAGAACAATTTTTTACGGTTTGTTTTTCAGTTTTAAAGTGTGATGATAATGACGCTGTCTGCCTGAATGCCAACAACAAACCGAGCGTCTATTATTTCGATTCAAGTAGGATCCACTCAGAATAAAGTTCTCTAATCCCAAGACAGTGGACCAATCAGATCGTGCCATTTCTGTGTAGTATATGGTAATAAACTACATATACTAAGTTTATATGCTCAAGTGAGGTGGTCTTTGAGATGATTCAGCAAAGCTCTTGCAAAATTAAAATGGAAAACACATTTGTCACATTTAAGTCACATGACATAACGTACATCACTGCGACAAATTATTGCAAGGGGAGAAAAGTAAACTTCAATCCTATTACATCATTCAGTGGGAAAACAGATATTCATAAAAATGTTTTGGAAGGTTTTTTTCCCAGTCACTTGCATTTTGCACAAAACTGCACTGGAAACCAACCTACCCATACTGAAGTCTCGGTTCAACGATCATTTACAGTTTGCTACATTAGTACTGTAGTAAACAACATTATAGAAACAAAACAGTAAGTATGACTGATACAGAACATCGAGAAGAGCAAAACCCATGAACCTCCTTACACTCCATACAGAAAAACTCATGACAGTCTATGAATCATTAAAACAATATCAAGTCACGGTTCTAATCGAAATCCAGAGAAAACTTCCTTAATGCCGGTCAGGTGTAACTACTTCAGAGGCAATGACTTAAACAAATACAAGCGTTTACACACGGCTAAGCTAATTCCCCAGCCACCGTTTTTCCCTGTTCCTCAGGTCACCATATGAATGGCTTTACTGAACTGTGACAACAACGCACCGAGTTGAAACACTGTTTAATTAGCTCATTAAACAGAACCGCAATTAGAAAAAATCATTGAAGCTTTCGAAGACGACCCAGGTAAAGGTCACTCAGGTAGCACGGTGATTTAAATCCAAATAGGCATGCCGGCAGCTGAAATACGATACTCATTAGCCTGATGTTCTTGATCTAAATTATATTTTAGCAGCAATGCACAGGCAGGAAGGAAGACAAAAACAATCCTATCAGCTATCTGTGCAGATATCTAACTTCCAAACACTTTACTAAGAGTGAGCACCAAAATTAGAACTGTTTAAATACCTTAAAATAAGCAGGCAGTTCTTCAGTTTGTCCCTGACTGTTTCTGAAATTATCTTAAAAAGTTTCTTACCTCGTTTCTGAAAAACTCTCAAGCTGCTAATACATGCTGATAAGTGCTAACACTGGTGTCCTGATCCAGGATAAAATATTCCCTTCTAATAGGGACCGATTTAGAAACTGCTTTTCTTTTGGTAATTCATCCGAAGAAAGGTGCTTTTCCCGGGAAGGAGCCAGAATGTTTCGGAGGGTTTTTGTTTTTTTTTTTAACCAAAAAATGATTCTGGTGTAATTTGCACATGGAAACATTCAGCCTTTTTTTTGGCTTTACTATATGCATGATTTTTCTCTATATGAATCCCAGCAGGTGTAGCAGAGGAAAACCACAAAGCAGTGGACTTTAAGAAGGAATCTGGGTGCTTGGAAGGGATTTAGTTCGGGTGTACATTCAGAGCATGGATGGGGTCACAGCAGGAAAGTGAAAGACCTTTATCCTGCCATGTAGCCTTTCTCTATTATAGTGTTTTCCCCCAAAACTAAAGCATGCCAGCAACATCTGTCACACTTCTTTCTCGCTCTAGTATATGTCTACTGACAGGTGTGTATTTCTTTCTTTAAAAAAAAAAAAAAATAAAAAAAAATAAAAAAAAAGCAAGGGAGTAGAGAAAAAAGGTGAAAGGAAACAGGACTTAAAGGAGGGTGTAAACCAGCCTCTGCCCCCATATTCCCCCTCTACTCATTCTTCAGACAGGTGCAAGGCGAAGAGAAAGGACAGCAAGTAAAGTAAAACCATAAAGCAAATCTGGGCCAGAAAGACGAAACAAGACCAAAGAAAGGGGCAAAAGCCTTTTTCCTTCATCCGCCATATTTCGTTCCGGTTCCATTGGTGTTTTGACGGATGAAGCATTCAAAGCTCCCTTCTTCTTGCCCCCATGTGTTCCCAAACCCCAAGCATTTTTCCTCTGTCATGCAGAATAAAGGCCATCAGGCCCCGCAGGAGTGACAGTAGAGCGTGATGTGGCCTGCTGAACTCTCCCACTATTGACCATGCAGACGTCTATTGTTCTGTAAGGGTTAGAAAAAGTGGAGTACATGGACTAGCATTAGCCTAAATCAGCTTGCTCGTATCCTTTCATCTCGAGCAGACAAAGGACGAGAAGCAATTATTTAGCAAATGCCACCAATGTTTCTCTTAAAGCTCCTTGCCAAAAAGAATTAGGATCGATGCATGTACATCTAAGGGTGTACAGAGAATCCTGGCAAGCTGCTATCAAAGGAAGAGCTTGTTGGGTCAGAACGTCACCCCTCCAGCCTTCACGGGTTACAGCGTGACCTTGAACAATGAGACTAGACGGCTGGAGTGTGTGCATGAGTGTGCAGAGGGATGTGTGTGGAAAGAGGGCAGATACAAACAGACGCAGGAGTGCCAAACTGGCAAGCTATCCAAGTGGCTCACTGGCTTTGTTGTCATGTGCTTACATGTGAAGTAGAAAAGAGAAGCTCTTTGTGTCTGGAACAAGACAAAGCTGGGATGTACCAGACATTCAAAGGAAAAATGTCACTTTATAATGAAACATAACAGCCATTCGCAGACATTAGAAATCTAATATAAAATTATTTCATGGCCTTATTTTAATAAAACAACTTTCCCAAAAACTATTTCAGGATTTTTATTTTAAAAGATTAGATTTTTTTTAATGCATTTTAAACAAGCTTAAAATAAATTTAACATAATAAATAGCATTTAGTAAAAGATAGCATTAAAAAATTGTCAAATATTACAGTACACTGAGTTATTTTCATTGTAGATTATAACATCATAGGCGGCACGATGGCGTACGTCCTCCTCACAGCAAAGAGGTCCTCGATTCGTGTCCTAGGCTCAGAGAGGTTGTTTCTGTGTGGAGTTCGCTTGTTCTCCCTGTGCTTGCGAGGGTTTTCTTCGTGCACTCCAGTTTACTCCCACAGTCCAAAGGCAAGTCCAAACTGCCCCTTGGTGTGAGTGTGTGTGAATTACTGTGTGTGTTGGCCCTGTGATGGTGTGGCGAGCTGTTCAGGGTGTACCCCGCCCCCTCACCCGGTCTCAGCTGAGATAGGCTCCAGCCTCCCCGCGACCCTAGTAGGATTAAGGGGTTCCGCAAATGAGTGAACAAGTAGGACTAAGATTTACACACATGTTCCACCATGCCAAAGCCCCTGAGCACAAAGCAAAAAAAAACAAAAAAAAGTTTAAAGAGCTCAATGAGTCTGTACTACCGCTGACCTCAACCAGTAACCATCTCTGGGATGGACTGGAACTGCAACTGTACCCATCAGAGCCCGACCTCCCTGACGCCTGATTCACACTACAGACAGTTTAAAAGCGATGCTTAATCCTTTAAATCACAAGAACCCCGAGACGAGCTGATTCAGGTGAGAAAGAAACTTCACAGAACCTCGTTTTGAAAAGTTACATGTTTAAAGCATTCACGGGGGGAAAAAAAAAAGGGAACTAAATCTGGAGTGAGATTTAACTATAGGTCCCTGATGGGGGAATCGCACCAGCCACTCCCTAACCATTATAAACAATTGGAAGTCATTTTCCTGTCCCTGAACTTGACCTACAGTGACCTTTTCATAAACTAGTTTGCGCCTTTAGTCTCATGTTGCTACCCTGAAAATTTGAGGGTGATATGGCGAGCAGTTCATGAGATATAAGCGTGTGTAGCCACGAAAAATAAAAATACACAATGCACAAACTGAAAGAAGTGAAATCAATTCTAGCTACTCTGTCGTGGCTGGTAACATAGCTGTGATGTTCAGGTGTCCACATGCATCCGGTCAAAAGTGAAAGTCAAATTTTCAGCCCCAGTGAATAGCAGACCCTGAATGAAAAGCCTGAACATAATCAATCAAGACAAAAATAAGAATAATATAAAGGAATGACTAAGAAGATTCATCACATTTAACCATAAACAACCTTCACGATGAAGGGTCACGACCCCTCCCTCATGTTAGCCTCATATCAACATGGGTTTTTAGCTGGTCAGTCAAAAACATATAGAGACGATATGTTTCAATTAAACTCTTAATACAGAACAACGACATACAGATACCTGCAGTGTTCCATTTAATGCCTCTTCATTTGTAGAGAGGAAAGCCTTTTACACTCTCCTGTTACACATCAACATATGTCGGTGGTTTTTAATTATATTTTCGAAGTTGCAATCTTCAAAAATTAGTTCGACAGTTTGAAAAGCCTGGTGTTTCACTCTCACATGTGCACGAGAATAAGACATGAATCCCCTATTTAATATAAGGGAATTTAATAGCAATAACAACAGTATACAGGCATTAAACTAACAAATCAGATATAAACTAGTGAACTTCTGAATAAAATCAAACAAGTCACTTCTACAATTCATAAGCTCTACGATTCATTCTGTTTAAATATAGAAATATGCATGAACTCATACAAATAAAAGGAAGAATACTGCGCCATGTTTTCGTACGCAAATTATTGTTAAGTTAGTTCCGTATTGCCGGTGGAGGCATGAGAGGATCACGTGATATAAAGGGCGGCACGATGCTGTAGCGATTAGCACGTCCACTTCACAGCAAGGAGGTCTTGGGTTTGACTCCCAGGCTCAGGTGTTTCTGTGTGGAGTTTAAAATGCTCTCTCCATGCTTACGAGGGTTTCCTCCAGGTACACCAGTTTCCTCACACAGTCCAAAGACTTGTACGTTAAGCTTACTGGCTGTTCCAAATTACCCCCAAGTGTGGATGTGACTGTGAATGGTTGTGTGTGTTGGCCTGCGATGGTCTAGTGAGCTGTTCAGGGTTGTTCAGGGTGTACCCAACCTTTGCAGAGTGTCGACTGAGATAGGCTCACGCCTCCCCACGGCCCTAAAAGAAGGATTAAGCGTTTCAGCAGATGAGTGAGTGAGTTCATTTATGTTTTGCCCTTTTTGACTAGACACTAGGCGATTTTAATAAAGTGTGTTTTATAGGTGAAGAGCGACTTTAGTGAACTAAACTTCAGCCAGTGTTTAACAAAAACTAGCAAAACATCTCCAAATGGTTTTAAAAAGTTTTGAAAAGTCAAGTCTCGACACTTCAGTGTGTTCTGTATTAAACGAGCCCGGTTTAACAGCACTACTTGGAAATCAAAGCTCCAATTTGGGGGAGGGTAAGAAAGACAAAGTACTCATCTGAGAGCTTCGCAAGAAAAAGTTTAATATCAAATCTGCCCCAGCTTCCCTTAAAGACACCCTGAGAATGAGGGAGTGGAGATAAATAACAGGCTTTATTGCTGAAAGAGTGGCAGAAGTAGCCGTCTGCTTACTGTTGGAGGAAGCCAGGCATTCATACTGATTTCCACTGCCATCTTCATTCAGAGAACAACCTGCCTTTTTAATAAATGAGCTCTGTGATGTGTTCTGTCAGCAAACCTCACTAATTCCCACTGCACTAATATAGATGGCTTGCGCACAGTCCACAGTACTACCCAGTTAAAATGCCTAGCTGTCTCTCCACCACCACCCCACCCCAATCCTCTGTCTTAATATAATGAGGGAAGTGTTCAATCAGTGCAGGCTCCCATCCGTGCAGGTATTAGGTTTCAGAAGACACAGAGCAGAGTTCCTGCAGTGCCCTTCGGAGAAATCCCTGCTCATTTTACAATACCTGTGTCTACCTGACGCGATAACAAGGCCAGCTGGGAGGGAGTACCTGGTGTAAATCAAAAAGAGTGCAAGTCTCCTAGCGGAACAAGCCTTATTTTGAGATTACATCCTGAAAGACCAGAAGAAAACAACTGTGTGAATAGCAGAATAGTTAATTATTCGCAATTAATATTAATCCTTCTGAGCAGTGAATAATGAAAATGGACTGAATGGTGAAATGTTTTAAAAGCTCTACTCGGAGAATACTCCGGCTGGCCTATTAAATCAGTAATATCCATGTTGGTGAGTTCAATTTTCTTAAAAATCATGAGGGCACTCAGAATTACTGGTAGAAGTGGAATGTTTCTGATTTTAATGGAGTGCTCCGTGGGTATACAAAAAATGTATTAAGCCAAGGTTGCTCGATCAAATTTATCATATTCATTACTACACTGTATCATCTGTAGATGCATCATGGGAGATAAATTTAAAGAAAATATTAATTCCGAGAATGACTTTTCATAATATCCTAGTATGAACCATAGTGATTAACCTACTATATAATCTTAATTGTAGGTTTCAGAAGCACTAACAGGTGGATCCCTACAGCCTCATGGAGCAGGAAACCCAAAACATATTCAAGTTAGATAACATCCATCCATCCATTCATTCATTCATCCATTCATCCATTCATTCACTCGCCAAAACCGTTTAATCCTATCTCAGCCGAACCTGGGTGAAAGCTGTGTACACCCTGAGCAACTCGCCAAGCCCTTTCTGTGAGGCGGACGTGCTAACCACTACACCGCCATGCCACCAAGTTAGTTAACATGACACTTCCAAATGTTGATGAATGGGAGTAAATGGTTAACGTTCTGTATAAATCACAAAACCACAGCTGGTGATGAACACACTTCTGATGCAGAGTCAGCGGTAACCCAGAGATTCAGCACACTTGATCTGGAACTAAACCGTTGATGAAACCATCACAGTGCTGGTAACCCTGCTGAAATTCTTCACACATCGTTGTCTTAAGTGAAATAAATTTAAACATTTCAATAGTGGAATTTAATGGTGGGTGGTTAGCATGTCCGCCTCACAACAAGAAGGTCCTGGGTTCAAGTCCCCGGCTCGGTGAGGGCATTTTCTGTGTGGAGTTTGCATGCTCTCCCCATGCTTGCGTGGGTTACCTCCAGGTACTCCAGGTTTTCCTCAGACACTACAAAGACATGCACATCAGGCTATTCAGCTGCTCCAAATTGTGAATGATTGTGTGTGTTGGCCCTGCGATGGTCTGGTGAGCTGTTCAGTGTGTACCCTGCCCTCTTTCCCAGTGTGGGCTGAGATAGGCACCAGCCTCCCCCTGACTAATGGGATTAGGCTATTCGGCAAATGAGTGAGTGTGTTTAATTGTTTAGAGTCACCGTGTAAAGGCACTTCGTGGGAGCTCTGAAACTTGACTGCGATTGCAACAGATAACATCAGTGTAATTCCAGACTCCCATGGCCGTGCTCCAGCTCTGTCCCCATCGTTTTAACAGGGACACAAAGTAAGAGAGGAAAGAACGCCGAAATCTCCACCCTAGGAAAATTGTAAAAGACAACCAGAAAGCTTTCAATAAAGCCATGAAATGAAACACAAGCATGTGATGTCCACGCATTTTTTTCTCTCCTCTGAGCCACCAACTGTTGATGAAAAGGACAAAGCCATAGGGAATCATGATGCTCAAACAGGCTTTCAGAAGGTATTTGTTAGAAAAAGCCACAATTGAAAAAAACAAAAAACAAACACACATCAGTCTCACAAGCATGACTCCAAATGGGAGCTATCTGGAGTGAAACCTTCCCCTTTGAGATGACGAATGATCCCTCTCCCCTGGGGGAAGCACTCGCCTCACTCAAACCCACAAATTCTATAAAAGTACTTTCCCCCCCTCTCCCCCAGTACTTTGGGTTGTTTTGCAGCTTTCCTGTACAGATTAACACACCTCAATAACCCTCCAGCGCTCAGCAGCCTCCTCCAACAGTGACCTTTACCTGTCACTTCCTAATATTTATGGCCTTTTCAACTGATATGCTGTCAAGAATAGACGTCATTCAAAAAACTGTTTGCTGGCTCTAAAATCAATCATGCAGCAGCAGGGCCGCACGAGCTGCAACAAAAACCCACAGCCTTTAGGTTTTCTTTCGAAAATGCATCACAAAGGGGGGAAAAAGAAAGAAAGAAAAAACCCGACAGCCTTGGCTTATAAAAATTAGTCCTGCAGAAAACAGAGGAGGAAAGATCATTGAGTATTTCGTGCATCACTCACTGGGATTATGGCACTGATGTACTTATAAATTGGCCATCTGCATAATAGTTGAATCAATCATAAATCCAGACGTGCTACAGATTACACAGAAGATGTTTGCATGAGGAGAGATTTATGTCCCTAATAGAGCAAAGTTCATTTTAGAAATCTGAATATTTCTAGCAAATGAATATCAACAATCATACTGACACATCTATTACTCACCTCTCTCTCTCTCTCTATCTCTCTCTCTCTCTCTCCGAACATAAACTTGAGTGATAGTGGGGATCCATGGAAACTGCACACTATAACAATTAGTAACATTGCTTTAGAAGGCACTAACCTGGGCCTTCACGTGATTTGCATGCAATCAACTATATAAAAGATTAACATGCTAATCGGTGGACAAATTGCTCAGTTTCAACATTCCACCCTTTCATTAGCTGCATGTTACTTCTATTTGTTGAAGTGCTTAGAGGCTACCTATTAACACTGTTTTGCCTATTAATGAGGTTAATGCGCCATAAATAGCCCAAGATGAGGATCCTGAAGCAGCCATAAAGTCACCTCCAAATAAAAAAAATCTCCCACAGTGGGCTGTCACATGAATAAGGCTGAAGAAACTTAAAGATAACCGTGTAAACAGAATCATAAATATTTCATAAATATTTTTTTTTTACTTTTATATCCGGATAGTGTTCAGATCAGTTCACAAAGACAAGAAAGGTAGTAGTATGCATCAGTGGAAAAATGGATAAACCCTTACCCTCCCAGACAGCTGCAGCATGCAGAACCTATGGAAAAATCTAAACTGGGACAAAACTAAAGGGGGGGGGAGGAGGAGAAAGGATAGGTTTAAAAAAAAAAAAAAAAAAAAAAGCAGCGTAGCAATAACTTGGCTATAACAACAGCTTTGATGCTACATTTGTTAAATTTAGTCTGAATCACTGCTCATGATTGATTCCAATCGACCACAAGACGTGAATGAGCCCATAGCATTGAGATACTTTAGTGAAGGAGGATATTAGGCAAACGACAAGACAGAGCAGAATACCCCTTTTATTCTTTCATCTAGACTGTAAAACATATTTTTAAATAATTAATGAATTCAAACTCATTTATTTGCTGAACCCCTTTATCCTATTAGGGCCATGAGAACACTGGAGCCTATCTTGGGGTGAAAGCGGGAAACACCCTGAACAGCTCTCCTGGCCACTTCTTGAGCACACATTAGCTTCCTTCCTTGCTGAGGTCTTGGCAATCCCATTAGGAAGGAAAGAGGAAGCTATGAACTGATCCATGACAAGCCTCGTCTACAGCTATAGACTTAATAGTAGAAAATTTGCAGCAAGACATCCTGAAGCATCTGCAGGTCTTAGTATCTTAATGAATAATATGTTTTATATTTAAATGTATTGATTTTAAAGGCTCCATAAGTATGCAAAGTGACACTGCCTTGGCTTTTTGCTCTGTCCATCCCCAAAATGGTTCAAATAACTCAAATACCAAGGAGGAAGAGAGCGAGCCATGAATCAGAGCACTGATTAGATTCAATTAATGTCAGATTGGAAGCCCTCAAAACATGAAGCGCTAACAGATTCAGGGAAACATTTTATGCTGCAACGCAAAGCAGTAAGTGGCACTTTGGCTTCTTCCAAAAATTTCAAAAGCACGCCCGAGGGGCTTGTGTTAATTCTCACATCTTCCTCAGAAATCATCATCAACGGAAGCCATAAGCAGAATGGAACACTAACTCTCTCAGTATGTTTCCAGTTTTCCAATTCTGGTCACCAAACAATGTCTCAGCGCTGTGGTTGTGCGTTGGTGTGTGCATTGGTGTGTGTGTGTCTTGCTTGAGGCTAAGCTAATGGAAGTGATTTCTCAGGCTTACTGTTATTACCTTTCCAAATGCTTAAGACTAGAATAGAAAAATGGATCATGAGTGATACCAGTTGCCTTCCTAACATAGCAAAAGAGCTTACAGATCCATAAAAGAAAGTATGCCACAAATGATACGCTAACACGTCCCAAACTAGTCATGAAATTAGAGTAATGCAACTTATGTGCTTATGAAGGCTTCACAATTTGCAGCACAAGAACTTATGCCCATCTGGGGGCTGACAGATCCAGATATGAGAGATTAAGAGAGAATATGATAAAAAAATGATGCTATCTAATGAACATTTGTGCAGTAAAAGAAAATAGGAAACACATGTTATTATTACTTGTCTTTACTCATCTGGAAACAGCATGTACATCATTGGGACAAATGAACTGGAGGTTGCTAGGATTTCATAGGAATGTTTTATTGCTGTACTGATAACATATTCAGAGACGCCCAGTAGGAAATTAGCGGGTTGCACTCTGTAATGATCCACACAAATGTGCCACTTGATCTAAGCTGAGACACTGAAACTTTAACCAAAATGCAAAAACAATCCAACAGATTTTATATAGCGAAATATTCTGGAATTCATTTCCACCACAGCGCATATGGAACTATAATGCCACTCTTTTCAGTCGCATCCTTATTATGCCAGGATCTGTTTTAAAGAATGCAATTCCCCAACAATTAAAAGATGACGCTTTAAAGGGGAGCTTGTCCTTTTCATTTCTTCAACACATTAATGTTGTTACAGTGTTGGATGACGCCAGAGTGTCAAATAACCATGTTAGCCATTGGATTGTTTGAGCTGGCCATAAACACAAAGTTTGTGCCTTTTTTCTGGGCTTTCTGATAAGCTGGCATTCCCCATTGCCACCCCCATGCATATCTCTGCCCATCCTTTCCAGTGCAGTGGAAGGAAAGGCGACCTACTTCAGAAAGGTGACCAATCAGAGCAGAGTAGGTAAAAAGAGCAGAAATACCATTCATGGGAGGAGGAAGCCAAACAGACCATCCAGCACACAAACAAAACCAGCATTTCAGGGGGGAGGTGGGGAAGCAGCTTCCTAAAGAACTGTGGAGTCTTTTGTATCATATGAATCATAGTTTATTGCTCCACTGGTGTGTGAAATAAAAATAAAAAATTTGAAAATGGCTACGTCTGACCTTTAAAATCACATCGATAGTTTTAGGACAAATTTCAATAGTGTTCATTCTCAGAAAACTGGACAGTTATCTTAATCGCTGCCTCATACTTATCTAAAATATTACTGCAAAAAGTCGCACATGATTAATGCGTGCAATATTAAATATTAAGTAACTTTATTAATATATTGTTTAGTCTGATTTGACAGTTTAATATCTATATACTCTTATTTTTGCCTTTATTTTGCCTTCTATGAACTGAGGAATTCATGTCCTACGCTTATGAGTTCAGACACTCATGAGCATAAAAAGGACTTCAAATGGAAGCCTTTTCAAACATCCAATAATACAAACTGTCAAATCCATTTTAGCAGATGGCAACTATGAAAATGTAAATAAAAACCACCTGATAACGAAAATACACATATTTTCATGTGTAACAGGAGAGTCTGGAAGGCTTTCCTTTCATTTCACTTTAAGGAAATAATCATTAACAACAGCTACACTTACGCTGAGTTGAAAGTGCACAAGCAGGTGATGCTCATTAGCATTGCAGCAGACAGCCTGTAAAAACATAGTATTCCCTACGCTTCGCGGGGGATACAATTAGCAAATGAAAAATTTAAATCCTACAATACAGTAATTTTACACTACTGAAATTATTTCATACTCGGTTCAATTTCTGCCAATAGATGTTTGTAAATCTAACATTCCTTTCACTGGAATTTAGGAATCCAAACATGCTCCAGTAAGACAAAAGCCATGTGTATACAGCGAGCTCCGTGAAGACATGGGTAACCAACGTTGGTAGAAGGAACTTGTGTTGGATTGAAAGAGAACATGCACAGAACATTGACCTCAACTACACGGAATACACCTGGGTTCCTCACCTGACGTCAGGGCCTGACCTCGCTAAAGCTCCTGCGGTTGAATGTGCATGATTCCCCACCACCGTGCTCCAAAGCCGAGCGCAGTGTTCTCAGAAGAGTGGCGATTATTCCAGCAGTGAAGGGGAACCATGTAGTATTACACCTGGTTTTGGAATGGAATGTGCACCACTCAGATATACACATACTTCTAGCCATATAGTGCAGGTTCAGGATGCTTTCTCTTTAAAATTAGAAAAGTGAGAGAAAAATGAGAGCAGAGAAGAAAAGAGTGCAGAAAGGAGAAGGCAAGGGAATGATAAAAGCTAGGAGGTGATCTGATATTTCTGAGGAGTAGGGAAGCGTTATTTTAAAAGTGAAGAGGGATTCTGGGACAGCGCAGGTTCTGATTGAGTTTTTGGCCTGAGAGAGCTGAACAGTCCCTCAACACCACACAACAGCCTGTAATAGGGTGCAGCTTTATCAGAGGATGACAAACACTCGGTGAAGAGAGAGAGAGAGAGAGAGAGAGAGAGAGAGACAGAGAGTTTTTATAGCATTCTGACCTAAAGGATGATGAGTCTTATTTCAAACAGAGAAACTGTAATGAGAGGAAAACAGAAACCAAGACCACAGCAAAAAAGTAGAGAAAGAAAACAGAGAAGAGACTGAGACTACAAGGAGACTATAAATGTGAAGGATTCCCAAGTCCACATCAAACAAACCCTTTTCCACCAACACAGAGCCAGTGACTAATCTATAACCAGCTCCACACATTCTGACCAAAAGGGAGGGGCTACCGCGAGAAATTTGCCACCATTTTGGTAAACCATGAACAAAGCCAGCAATCACTACATCACAGACATCACCTTCAAATACAAGGTACAATGACTTACATTTATAAAAAAACAAGCAAAGCAGATACATTCTGTCAATCATGCAAACTTTAATACGGAAGTAGATAAGCCATAAATGGAAGTTTCATTATGCACTGTTCATCTGCATACGAAGAGCCTGGATATTTATTTCCTTAACCACAAAGACAAATGTTACCCTGGAAACACCCAACCATCCATCAACTATCTGTACCGCTTATCTGTCCGGGTTGCGGGGAGAGCTGGAGCCAATCCCAAATGACTTCAGGCAAGAGGTTTCCAGTCGCATGCAGAGCAAACATAACACTTCCACTACAAGACTTTTGATTTTCAAACCTGATGAAACGCAATCCGGTTCTCAAAAGACTACATCCAGAACTGGCTCCAATTTACACATATTGCTGTCTTGCTTTTCTCTTGTCTGTTTCTTCTCTTCATTTATGCAAAGAGCAACCCGGAGAAAACAGCTAAACTAAATAAAACCAACACAGGAACACAGACCGCCGTCGTCATGATGCGTTCCCATAAATGCACTGTTTGAAGTCTAGCGAGCGTCTATTCACAACCTAACGGGCAGTCATATAACTTTATAATGAAAATGATAAGAGGATAATTAGAAAATAAGAGGGAAAGTGCAAAGCTAACACAAACTAATCAGGCATGATGATCAAGCCAACACAAGTGCACAGGTAAGGGTCGACCAATAAGATATCAGAATACTGAGTCCCAGTGGTGTAATTGCTGATGGAAATGTTCAGTTGGATGCTGCCTTAATTGCACTACTCTTCCATGATCTAATTACCCCGGTCATTCCTGAGGTAGGTGATGTCATGAGAGGAAGAAGGGAGGGGGAAAAAAACAGTTTAAGGACTTGAATGTTTCCTTTACTCCTTCATAGCTGTTAATTACTGAGGCTAAGTGCACCATTAATCGATTAGGTGTCTTGACTCAATATCTCATATCAGCCTTAGCACTCCGGGAAGCAGCTTGAGGAAATACGAGGCTTTTTTCAAAGGATGACATGCTTTATAGTCGGGATTGTTGAGTCATCCTTTTATCTACAAGTGTTCCAAGCACCTCACAGGAGCAGCACCACTTCAAATGAAAAGCATGTTAGTGAACAGTGAAACTTCTATGACCGTTCTCCTGAACGGCTCACCAGAAAGCGTTCCCTTCGTCATCAGGGACCGGTTTGTCAGAAGTAATTCTGCAGGATCAAAGTAATCTGATCAAATTAAAAAAAAAATAATAAAAGTTTTTCAAAACAGATTGAACATTTCAATTTGGATTTCACTCATTTGCTTGACTGCTAATCCTATTAGAGTCATGGAGAAGCTGGAGCCTATCTCAGCCGACACTGGCCGAGGATGGAGTGCACCCTGAACAGCTCGCCCGGCCATCGCAGGACCAACACACACACAGACACACAACCATTCACACTGAGGGGTGATTTGGATCATTCAATTAGCCTAATGCGCATGTCTTTGGACTGTAGGAGGAAACCGGAGTACCCAGAGGAAACCCATGCAAGCAAGAGGTGAACATGCAAACACCACACAGAAACTCATGAGCCCACGACTCAAACCCAGGACTTTCTTGCCATGAGATTGATGTTCTAACCACTGAGCCACCGTGGCGCCCTCTACTTGGATTTGCATTTTGTTTTCCAATACAATCCAATGAACTATCGGCCTCCAAATGGGGAAATCGTCCCACCCACTACCTAACTATTAGAAACAACTGTAGACCATTGTGCTGCACTTGAACTTGACCTACAATGACCTTTTCATGAACTCACTTTAGTCTTTGGTCCCAATTTGCTACCCTGAAAGTTTGACAGTGATATGGCAAGCCGTTCTTGAGATGTAGATCTGTGTAGTCTCAAAAAAATAATAAATAAACTAAAAATACAAAAGCAAAACTGACGGAAGTCAGTTAAGCTATCACGGCTGATAATCAAGAGTAAATACCATATTTGGGTACTTGAAAACCAACAGATAAAGACAATTTAATAACAAAAAGAGGATTATATTGAAACTACCTAATAAGGCGGATTTGGCGTGGATAAACTCTTATGTAATAAACACTTTGAAACATAATCTGTGTTTGCTTTTGTTAATTTATATTTTATTACAAATAAAAACGCATACCACCGTCATCATTTCTGGATTCTGATTTCTTAAGTTCCTGGATCCAGAATTTGATCTTAAGAGAGTCTTCCCTGTGCAAAGCCCCACCTCTGATAGAAATCTCATGAAAATCCACATACAACTTTTGCCAAACCCTGCTAACAAACACTCACATAAACCAAGTGTAAAACATAACATCCCTATTATAAATAAATACATAGTTATTAAATTCAAAGCACCTAATTTGTGACCCGCTCCAGTATAATACAGATTAAGTCGCGAGGTTGTGTTTTGAGTAAGAAAGTAAGTTGAAAATGGCTTACCTGGAAAACGTGATATCGCCACAAATACATATTTCAAAGCATAATCTTCAACATGGCCAAGTTCAAATATCCATAAACACAATCTATCCATGTTAAAATACTTGTCTAAGAAAGGGTTCCGTGTCCACGTTGGTGTAAAACAATAGAAATATCCACTTATTTTACAGATTTTCAATCCTCTTTTGTGGTTGCTCAGGGTATTTCCTTATTATCCAAATTCACTACCAGAATCCTCTCCCTACTTACAGAATCCCCGAAGGATTCCGCCGATCATATAAAGCTAAACCAATGAGAAGCCTCAAAACACACATGACTCGGTGTAAATAGAACTCATCTGTTGCTAGGAAGACGCTAGTACGATGGTGCTGATTGGTGGAGACCCGGATTCATTTAGTTTATGGATATTAGGGAGTTTCAGATGCAGACATTCAGAAACTGGTTCTGTAACTGTAACTATTTTTATTTCTATAAAATTTTTTATTAGCGTTTTCTGATTAGCGACATACAAAGCGACGTAACTCAGTCCATTTTCATCTATAATCGTGTTTTATACCTCATTTTGAAGCAGATTCAATTCTTCCGTATTATGCTGGAGTGGGTCACATATATCTTAAGTAGGTGACTTTAATACATAGATTTCTACAATATAAAAAAATCTGGATCAGAACTAACCGTAACCTCAGAGTTTTGAGCTCAATATGATCCTAAACAGGAAAAAAAAAAAATGGGGATTTTTGATTATCCAGAGTAAAAGTTTTGAAAAACCGGCCCCAGGAAACAGTGAGGTCGAATCCTGATGATGCCGCAACCATCCATGACCAAACAGCCTGTGCTTTCTGGGTGGGACGGATGGCATCACGTTCACCCGTCAAATACAGCAACACTAGTCAATAGTGGGCTCATGTGTACAGAAGTGGGTAGATGTCGGGGAAGCAGCAGCATCATAGTTTTCTTGTTTTCATTGCAGTTTGTCTGTATGCATCATGTCACATAGCTGCACCAGGAACTCTGACCAACATTCCCAGACAGACTTTCAGTAAGAGGCAGGCAGGAAGCAAGACAAGTATAATCCGAGTGCTGCAAGCTTGCTGGATTGCTCAAAGCAGTGTGGGTGTCTGCTGCACCTTCATTAACCACACAGGCCCAACATCCTTATTAAAACCAATTCATTATTCCTTCGGTTGTACAACACTAATAAGCGCTCTCCACGCCAGCCACGAAGACGGAGCCACGAAAACCCCAGCTTGTGCGTTGTCAAACCAGCAACAAACACGAGCACAGTTACAGGAAGCTGTTATTGGAATGCACAAGACCTGAACAGCTGAGAGCCAATAAAAAACTGAGCAGCTGCATACCACACCATTTTGAGTACCACAAAGTTTGCACCTTATTGCACCATCGGACATGATGGATATATGGCACGTGGGCCAATGCATCCATCAGATGTAATGAAGCTGGATGATCAGCACAGATCAGGAGCATTTACTCAGAGAAATACACAATAAAGTAACACGAATGAAAAGAAAAGATAAAAGCTTTGGAGGATCTCCAACAACGTCATCTGCTTTATTCTCTGCGCAATACAAGACATATAGGCACTTTCTTTACTATATACATATATATATATATATACATATATGAACAGAATTTATTTACCAAAGCTGAGCCGAGTCTCTAGCTGTAAAGGAGAAGAGATTAAAGGATGTGTTAAACCAACCTGAAAGGCTGGAACATAAAGCTGAAACCTGAGCTGGAGAGAACAACAAGAAACTTCTCAATGCACTGATCAAGCAGGAGGGGGAAGAGCTGAGCAATCGCTGACCTTGTACAGTCCCATAGATTCCACAACTAACCAGCAGCAATTCATCATTTGTCATCTTGCATTACATTTAAAGGCTTCTATTTCACCCTCTGAAAAATAACCTAGCAGTTACAGAAGACAGGGAGCGTGATGTCACTTTTCCTGCTCAGACAAAAGGTAAATCCATCAGCGCAGGATGGGGAAGGGGACAGGCGAGCGGGGCGCGACAACTAGCCATGAATCATCTCGGCCAACCCGAGGAAGTGAGAACTCGCCTCATAACTATAATTAGGCCTTTAGTTCTGCTGTCAAATTTTCAAGCTGAATATTATCGTAAGACCTCATTGTAACAATGTGGGGAAACTAAACACTCTTCCAGCCTGCCTTCTCTACATAACACCAGTGTTTTCATTCACCTTTTAAACTTGAACCCTGAACAAGGAAAAAGAGTTTGGCAAAAACTTTAATTCATGTAATCACCAGCAACCCATGGCTGCAATAATACAGAAGTAAAGC
Organism: Neosilurus mollespiculum; assembly: GCA_030014195.1. Lineage (NCBI taxonomy): Eukaryota > Metazoa > Chordata > Actinopteri > Siluriformes > Plotosidae > Neosilurus > Neosilurus mollespiculum. The sequence continues at coordinate 19,576,296 of JAQMYF010000015.1, forward strand.
AAATGATTAGCCTCATAAAATACCACCAAGAGAAGAATATCAATTTAAGATGTAAGCTAGACGCAAGAACGTTACACAGCTATACTAACGCAGGATGGAAATCAGACTCATTTGAATGCACACAAAGGTATTTCTGTGTATGTATCCCACGTGTGTTACTTTCCTGTTGATACACACTCCTCTGCTAACTGAAGAACAGGGTTCTTTAATCAGAGCCTTGAGTTAGAGCACCACCTAGAGATGGTGAAGCGCTCCACTATGCCACAGAGGTCATTTGAAATGTAGCTGTCACCACTTGGTTCCTTATTCATCAGAACCAGAGCAAAAATGACTTATTCGTTTAAATGGCACCTCATACATTTGCTGATTGACAAGCCCTGGGGAGCTGTTCTATTTTATTTCATTTAATTCTATTTTATTTTATATTTTTTGTGAGCCTAAAGTCATGCAAATGTCACTTCTGCACAACAGTACGGCATGAATCATTTCGAACAGTTCTTAGATGGACACAGCATTCTGGAAATGGCGAGCAATTCATTCACTCATCCATTAAGGACACCTGCACTTCTTCAATCAGCCAATCATGTGGCAGGAGCACAATTCAGTTCCAGGGCAACCGTTTGATCAGAGTTGCATTTTAAGGACAGGTCAGAGTCTCACTGGTTTGACTGTTACCCAGCACCACCTGCTGCATACTCAGGCGTTCAGTGACTAAACCACCGTCGAAGAAGGTGGCACGACACCCAGCAGGATTTAAAAAAACAAGGCCTGTCAAAGTGTGTATGAGCTCACTGGTACCACCACCAACCCACGTGCTCCAGCATCTGCTGATGGCCATACCAGCAAAGGGTTTCTTCCAAGACGGGACATGTAAGCCAACTTGCTGTAATCCTCGTGGTGGCTGAACATGTGCTCAGTCTCTGGGTTTTTCACACACGGCTGTCTCAGGAGCTTACATGGAATAGTACAAAAAGACAATGGATTGAGCTAACCAAAGTAACCAGACTGGATCGAGCCAACCTTGGAACCTATAACAACTCAAATATTCATGCTTTACAACCATGGGGAGAAGAAAACATCTCAGCATGCACTGAACCTTGAGGTGGAGGAGCTACAACAGCAGAACAGCACATCCAGTCCTGTCAGCCAAGAACGGGAATCTGAAGCCATCACAGGTGCAGTTATCAACAAAGTATTTCCATATACAACCCCTGTACCCCCCAGCCAACACCCCCAACACCTCCACACCATTATTCGGACACTCCACAGATTAAACTTTGTGAAAATCCCAGGAGATCAACAGTTTCTGAAATACTCAAACCAACCCATCTGGCACCAACAACCAAGTCATAACAGGCAGTACCTACCATTAAAGTTCTAGCAATCACACTTCTTCGTCATTCTGATATTTGATGTGGACTTTAACCGAAGCCTTTGACTGTACCTGCATGATTTTATGCATTGAGCTGCTTCCACATGACTGGCTGATCAGGTAACTGCATTAATGCGCAGCTATACAGGTGTTCCTAAAATAAAAGTGGACAGAGAGTGTACATTTCCATTAAATTATCTGGGGAAACCATCCACTGTACTGATAAGTGGTGAGTGAAAACAAATTGAGTGTCTGATGCCACTCGAGGCACTGTCCATCAAAGCAGCCAGAGATGGATGCTAGGTCCTCGTATGAGGAGGACTGACCCGAAAAGGCCAATGTTCCAGCAGAGATCAGTCTTCACATAACCTCAGAAAATCACCAGTATCGGGTTGGAACAGATGAACCTTTTCAAACGTTCCGCTCTTTGTCCACTGGGGATTTTCAAGGTGTAATCCTCTCAAGACACTTAAAGGACACTTCGCTGAGCTCCATATCTTACAGCCTGACATGACATTTAGAAACTGCTTGGTTTTCTGGAGCTTTTTTGCTCCAAATTAAAAAAAAATAATAATTTGTTGCACTTCATCATGTCATCAAAGTAAACATGGGCTTCAACAGTGGCTGGGAGAACTTCCCCAAGAAAAGTGATGAAATGACTGGGAAAAGAAAAAAATATACATATATATTTCCTCACAAAGAGCGAATATAAAAGGCTGAAAGCAGATTTACTGAACAGGAAAATAAGTGGAACATGGTCCATGATCCCTGTTTGGATGGTGAGGACGAGACGACATTGGTACAATCACGGACTACAGGATAGAAATGATGCTGAATGGATTCACTGTGGTTTGGTCTGATTTCATGGATAAAACATGACGGAACCTGTCTCGGCTTGCGGTAGGAAACAAACAGCTACTTTCTAATCACTCATCATTCAAAAATACAGCTGTACGCAATACAGGATATGTTTACTGTTAATTGAAGGTTAGATCTCTCACACACTCTCATTCGCTCTCGCGCGCTCTCTCTCTCTCTCAGACTTGCACACATCACTAACTTTTTATCTAAAGAAGAAAAATATTCACTGTACTTTCAGCATAGATTTTATTTACATGTAATTGCAGGATGTTCTTGTGACAATCTTCCAGGGAACAGATGCACTCTTAAGTTTCCTTCAGAGGATATGAAAAATGGATTTGACATAAAGAGTATTTGCCGTAGACGATGGCTATAGCACTTCCTTTCCTCTGCATTCAACAACATTGATTTGAAATATCAATGCACCCGCTACATCATGCTACCCATAAACCCACAGTCGCTGTTTAAAACTGAGATACAACATCAGTCAGAACAGGGCTGAAGAAATCTGACTGTTTTTTTAAACAAATGCCACTCAAGCTGCCAGTCTTTCCAACGCTGCTGTCCCAGTCTAGTCCATCACAGAATATGAGAAAGAGAAACAGCGGGTGAGATAGCGGGCTAGATTGCTACACACATGTAATTAGAAGCAAATTGAGGCCACATAATCTATTTTAGGTCATCCACAATGCCATTTACATTAGACAATTAGGCTAATTAAATGTGGGAATAATCAGATCGATGGCGATGTAATCTCTTGCTCGCCTCCAGAAAGCAGCCTAAGCCATTTCCTATGATATCACCGCCAAGGGAAAATTAAAATCATATGCTTTGGAGAAACTACAGTAATGTGAAAAAAGCAGAAGAGTAAAACCCGCCTCCCCCTACAAAATGAGCACTTCTGACCGAATGCAGATAGAATTGCAAGGAACAAATTAATTGGCGTTATTATCCATATGCTGGGGGCGTTTCATTTGCGTTTATAATGTCATGAAAATATCAGCTGCTTCTTTTAATTTTTTCCCCAGCAATCTGTCTTGTGCCGAGTCTATTTGTAGATAACGCACCGTAATTTGACTGACGGTATTAAACAATTATTACTGCTCACAAGAAGGCGGCAATATGAGCTCTGTACCACGCAAAGGTCTGGCTCTAATTTTAACGGTCCAAAGTAAATTAATTACATTATTTAGCCGAGTGCATGGACACTGAAAAGTATTGAATCTTGACCACCTTTTAAACACCGAAAAACAAGCTGTAGGTTCAGTAGTTCAGACCTGACAAAGAGACAAGTGAGCCAATTTAAGAGCCAGCACTCTTTAGCAAAGTTGAACCTGAGCCTGAAACAAAAAGATTCAATTTGGAGACCATTGCATGCTGTGTAATTGGCCAAATATGCCACTTAATGGCTTTAAGTTCTCCGGGTGTGCTGCCATAACAAGTGGGGGGCAGGAGCACAGAATACCCTGTAAATCTGAATATGGCTGAAAATTCAATTTATCCACATCGCCCCCTCTGAGTTCCAATATTGTTCTAATCACTGCTGGGTCATTAAAACTGAAGCCATTTAGGCAGAATCTAAAACCAGTACTAATTACGTGGTGCTCCACAATACCTTCCCCGAGCTGTTCAGCTATTAGTCATTATTAATACTGACGGTTTTCAGCAGTCAGAAGAGGCGGACATGTTATTTAAGCACATGCAAAAAGACACAGATATAAAAAGTGACTCACCATCGAATTATTTCTTAACATTAAACAAAGCTTTTCCACCCAAACTCTGATTGAACCCTGAAAAGACATTGCACTGCACAAAGGTGGGGCAGGAATGACATCGAATAAACACTTAACGTGGAAGTGTTGTGCATTAAAATAAACCAGGATATATACCATGTGTTCACGTAAACGGGCGGACGCCTGTGTGATGTATGTAAATTTAATGTAGAGTTATGTGCAGATGTTCGTAGTTTTATTTTAATCAAAAGTTCACTAGTTTTTATCTGGTTTGTTAGTTTAATATCCAAATACTCTTATTATTACCGTTATACTGAGTTATTGACCTGATCTGTCATGTTCTCGCAATTTCACACCATCAGGAGTGAAAGACTTCAAGTAGCAAACTTTCCAAACATATATCCAAATATATATACACACACACACACACACACACACACACACACACACACACACACACACACACAAATATATACACACAACCAACACACAAATATATAAATATAAATATATAAATACACAAATATATACACACAACCAACACACAAATAAATAAATAAACAAATAAATAAATAAACACACACACACACACACATATATATATATATATATATACACACACACACACACACACACACACACACACACATTTTTCAACCAAATGTACATTTTTCTGCCCAAGAAGACAGCACCCTAAATACACTGTTAAAAGGAAATTAAACCCAAAGTAAATAAAAGCTCACACGCAATGTTTCTATTTAATCGCACTGCTGCATGATTTTTTTTTTGGTGTGTGTGAACACATTAAAAAACAGCAATTTCTCATTATAATGAATGACGCTATGGTAATGTGAAAAGTAATGTCAACTCACGTGATCATCTGAGTGTAACTGCTACCAAACTGACCAACAAACGTTCTGTGACGTTATTACATTCCACATGGAATTAACTCTGAACATTTTACTTGGGGTTACAAGTTACGGTTTTCAGCTGTTTACTATCATGAAGACAAGAGTTTGATAGAAGTTTTGTGGTTTGATAGTGTAATTCTTACTTGTATATTAAAAAAAAGTTCTATTTCAAATTCTGCTGATGCAAAGCAACTTGGTCTGAATAAAGACTTCATACTTTTCAGTAGGTTGTTGGCAAGTTTTCATTACAGTTTAGTTACTCAATCATTCTTAAGAGAGGATGATACTATTTGAGGAGCTGACTCATAATCTTTATTAAAAGTTCCATAAATAAATAAATAAATAAAATCACCGATAATTCTGTGCCAGAGTCTCAAATTTTTCAAAAATCGAATCATTTTCACTATAAAACCCCTTTGTAGTGATGGAATGTTATTCTCTGACAGTGGTTTGGTTTCTAGATTAATAAGTGGTGTTTTGGATAACAATAAATCAATTACAGAAATTACAAACTTTAAAACTCATTTTCTCAAAACTTTAAAGAGTGAGATAGACTCTGGTTGTCGTCACGTCGTGTTTCTGCCGACATTACATGAGTAATTTGCATATGAATACACGGCACAGTATTCTTTCTTTTTTTTATGAGCACATGCATGTTTTACTGTATATTAATGTAAGTTCACTAGTTTATATCTGATTTGTTAGTTTGAGATCCCTATGCTGTTATTGTTGTCATTATCTTGCCTTATATAAACTGAGGGATTCACGTCGTATTCTCACGTTTTCACACTCACGAGTGAAACAGCAGACTTTTCAAACTGGCTAATGCAAACTATCGAATAGATTTTAGCAGCTTGTAACTTTGAAGATGTAAGTAAAAACCACCAGATACTGAAGATATACATATGTTCGTGTGTAACAGGAGAGTTCGGAAGGATTTCCTTTCATTTCACAAATAAATCCTCTTGAATCGAAACCAAATTATTTTACTTTTAATTCAGCATAGCTGCCGATAAACAGAATCAAGACAAACGGGAGTCCACGGCTTAATCACTGAAATAATACGTATAGCTGTAAACAAGCACTGAGGTAAGAAAACAACAACCAGCACAATGACAAGCTACATTAATGTGGAACACAGTCCTCTCTAAAGCGTTAAAGCTAAAAGGCTTTTGAAGACTGCTAAAACATACCGGATAGCAGGCCAATTGGTAGATTAGAGCTAAATGCCAAATTATTAGTACTTTTCTGAACAGGAAACCCCAGTTGCCTAGCAGTAGTATCCATCTCGTTCGAGATGAAACGTAAAAATTTACGTGTTAAAATTTAACAACTTTCAAAAACATTTACATGTGCATGCACATATGCAATCCTGTGTATAGAATATAATTGATATATTTCTTTTTTTTTTACAACTGATGACACTAATTTAGTCAACTGATTGTAAAAGCCCCATTTTTAATATTTAATTCAATCAGCAAAGAGTGCAGAGAAGTGGAAAGGCCGAGCAGGGAGAACAGAAGGAGGAAGGAGCAGGCCCATCTAACAGATCGTCCCCATTCATCATTGATTGGAGGAGAGACAGAAGCAGGATCACTTTACTCCATTAGCAGGGCCGAGGGCTGGAGGAAAAGGGTCATGGGCCTCCTTTGTAAACGAGTCATGCAATTGTGCGATCTGTCAGTGAAAACATTCAGAGCCATGACAATGGAGAGATTCAGATGACGGCCGTAGACCTGATGGTGCCTCGCTTCCTCGGCGAGAGAGAGAGAGAGAGAGAGAGAGAGAGAGCGAGAGAGAAAAAGAGAGGAGTACGAGGTTCAGGACTGCATGACTTCACAGTGGAAGATAAGTCACTCCATTCATGTGTGGATCACAATAACACAACCTTATTTTTAAAGAAGGAACACGTACAAAACTAAAGTCAGTTCCCACAGACACATTAGAAAAGAAAAAAAAAAAAAAAAGTAAAATGCAGAAAACTAATCCAAAACCCTAAAACAAATCAACATCTTAATGATACAACTTGCTAAATATCCAAAGTGGATGGAAATTAAATGACTGAAATCAATCAGAAAAGCAGGTCGCACAGCCAATTTGCATTTTAAATAAAGATAATCTAAAAACAGAATGGAGCAGACAATCACGCCAGACCATACAACACGATTCTGGCTTCATCACGGACTTACAAAAATAAACGTGTTCGTTTTCAAAAGAAACAAAAGTCACTGATTGATGTGTTCTGTTATAAATCAATTCATACACAAGACTCTACGACACTTCTCTCTGATTCAGAGCTCTGCTTTCAGACCATTCACAACTTCACGTCACCGTGTCATTACATTCGGAGAAGGTTTCATCGTTTAAGAGGAAAAAACAACAACTGGAAAGTGCTGTTATTACATGATGTACTCCTAGAAAGAACAGAGGAGCTGGATGTAAGCTTTGTTTTGAAACCCAGAACAGACTGCTCACAAATATAATGAGGAGAGAAGTCCGTACAGTGCCGTACTTCACCCAAACAGCACATCTGGACAACGCAAGTGAGAAACCTGATCTAAAGGGTGTTAAAAGCCTTCCTTTATTGTGATTAATTCAATTTTAGTGTTGCTGGTTATTACAAACAGACTTTAAAACGCTCAGTACAACAAGTGTTACTTGTAGGTAGGGACACTGACGTGTGTGTGTGTGTGTGTGTGCGTCTGTGTTGTCCTGCAATTGTCTGGCGCACTGTTTGGGGTGTGCCCTGCCTTCACCCCTGTAGGCTGAGATAGACTCCAACCTCCCCACGACCCTAGTGTGAGTAAGCAGTATGGCAAATAAGTGAGATGAGTACACACTTACACAAACACACACACACACACACACACACACTTACACACACACACTAACACAAACAAATGCAGAATCAATGAGACCCAAAAAAAAAAGAATATTGAGGTAAAGTTATGACTAATAAACAAAAAACACTGAAAATACCAATTTTTCAGAAAAATTGAAAGGTGTTGCAAATTACATTTTTTTGACTTTTGCATCGCATGAATGAACTTCAGACCGTATGGAACAGTTTATTGAGAGAAGAAATTTAAAGATATGTAAACTCTATTCCTGAAAGGATGAATGCTATAATCAAAGTAAAGGGTGGCCACAATAAATATCGACTTTTTTTTCAAAAAAGAGACTGTTATTTTTGTTATTATTATTATATATTGTTGTTTGTTTATTTATTCTCATCAATATGATCCAATATTACATGAAATAAATACTTGAATA
>JAQMYF010000015.1:19623407-19635489 GCA_030014195.1 Neosilurus mollespiculum
CGAAACAGGCTTGTCGGGATGAAATTGCACTGTTATTTTTTACCACATACAATATATATATATATATATATATAATCTTATACCACTGCAAGGATATGCAGTGGGTGTTTTGCTGTGCAGGTGGGGGCACCACTGATTCAAAGCCAGTGTGGTGTTTTAAGTTTATGTCTTTGAGGATTTTGGTATTCAGCTTCTCATTTTGATAAATAAAATAATTTTTTTGAACATCTGATTGTGTGGGTTTCAGCTGGCCTGGGTCGCACTGGAACACTGATAGGCTGCTACCTGATCAAGCACTTTAGATTGACTGCAGCCGAGGTCATCGCCTGGATCAGAATCTGCCGGCCTGGCTCAGTGATCGGACCACAGCAGAACTTTATTGAGGAGTAAGTGAAACAACGTTGAAAGGCAGTTAAAAAAAAAAAAAGACGAAGCTTAATTCAGCATGTCCATACTCAATTTTCCATAACTGCCCATTCGACATCTTGGGTGTTATTTTCCCTAATATACTGTAATATAATACCTAATATACTAATGAGCGTAATCCTCCTACTGGGGTCACGGGGAGGCTGAGCTGACACTGGGCAAAGGCGGGATACACTCTGAACAGCTCGCCAGACACTCAAAACCATTCACACACACATCTAGGGGCAATTATTAAACAGATAATAATCTGATAATAATAACAGCCTAATGTGCATGCTTTTGAACTGTGGGAGGAACTGGAGTACCCCGAGGAAACCCACACAAGCACTGGGAGATAATGCAAACTCCACACAGAAAAGCCCAGGACTCGAACCCAGGACATTCTTGCTGTGAGGTGGACATGCTAACCACTACACCATCGTGTACCGCCCTGCTAGTCATCTAGGTCGAGAGTATATTCCTGTTTATCGTACTACTTTCATGCTTCATATAAATCTGAGTGGCTTAAGTTTATAGGAAAAAGTTCATCGCAGTCATATTCCTTTCACAGGTCGTTTTTATTTCCTGAACATATCTACAACTGTCACCTTAAACACTGCAGGCGAAGGGAAACCCAGAATATTTTACTGCAACAGGCAGGCAGGTCCAACAATCGGCAGGCAAATCATGGAAACAAAAACAGGCAAATCCTGGAAAGTACAAGATCCAGGTCACTACACAGAATAAAAACTCCTGGCAAAAATTCTTCATCCTGGATTTTTACTTTGTGACACACAATTCTTTTTGTTTAGTAGCTGAGCAGTTTGGCTTCAAGAATCATGCTTCAAACAATTTAAATAAACAAAAATTGTTTTTGGATATAAACATTTTAATTAGTGGTTCATTCACACACACACACACACACACACACACACACACACACACACACACACACACACACATATATATATATATATATATATATATATATATATATATATCTCTCCACCCTGAACAGACCATCACTGGGCCAACACACAACCATTCACCCACACCTCGGGGCAGTTTGGAACAGTTCTTTTCTATTTTCTGATAAAACTACCAATGGATTTCAGCCAGACACGGACAGTACTTTCCCCACCCAAGTAGTGATTTTGTTTTTGGAGGATCAGGGTCAAAGCTCAATGTCACAGCAATGTCATGACACTCAGTGTCACAACATCCCTGTTGTGTAACATGGGGAGTGATGTTGGTAAGATGCCCACTAGTGGGAGACATTTCTTAAGAACAGCTCACTTACTCATGCTCAACCACTCAATCCTCTATTATGGCTGTGGGGAGGCTGGAGCCTTTCAGCCAACAGTGGGGAAAGGCAGGGTCCACCCTGAACAGCCAGTCACACCATTGCAGCACAAACAAACATACGCAACCATTCACATTCACATCTAGAGGGCAATTTAAAACAGGCAGTAAGCCTAATGTGCATGTCTTTTAAACTGTGGGAGGAAACCAGAGTACTCGGAGGAAACCCACACAAGCACTGGGAGAACATGCAAACGGCACACAGAAACGCCTGAGCCGAGCCCGAAACTCAAACCCTGGACCTTCTTGCTGTGAGATGAACGTGCTAACCACTTCACCACCATATCGCTCTTTAGAACAATTGCCAAATTATAATGAATCCTGTGGCCTTAGTCTGATTTTTCTGGATAATGAATGCCTTTGTCACAATAATTCATATGTGCCTGGCGCAGGTACTATGCACTCTTGGTGCTCGTCTAGTTTATAATTCTGTGGCACCGTGCAAGAACCAGACAACCCACAAAATGTTCATTTTGAGAAAAAACAAGATGAGGTTTTTGTTTTTCAAAAATTGTATTTTATTTAAAAAAAAATCAACAAAACTTGGGAAATGACATCTTTAGCTAACACTTTTCTATCAATTCTGTAGATTGTACCATGTTGCCTAAGGACTACAATAGTGCACTGGACTTACTTTTAATAGTCAAGTGGGTTGTCTGGTTCTGGTTTTTTATTTTTATCTATTTGTTTGTGGTAAATTTAATGAAGAAAAAACGTTTAGATATCAAACAAAAGTAAAAATCCAGGGTGTATAACTTGGTACATGCTTGTAACACCAAACACAAACAAAACACCTCGTAGTGTTGCTAACCTCAGAATTCTGCACTGTAATGTGGGATCATAATCCTGCACGGACCTAACAGCAAACTAACCACCTGCCTCAACACAGGCAAGAATTTTGTCTCCATGTAACTTCATTTGGTCATATTAAACAGATTTTATTTGTCAAATATTTGTTTTTAGTAATTAAATAAAAGATTATGATGAATGCTTATCGCCAAAGTTTTTAGTGACAAAGTGAACACTATTTAAACAGTGAAACGTGCCACTTGTTGTGCTACAAGCCTCCTCGTTGTGGATGAGGTAAATTTGTCATCATCCGTGTCATTATCCAACAGTAAACAGTCCGGTCTATGGGTGGAAGGAGATCTGTGTCGGCAGAAACAGTGTGAACAGGAAAATGGCAGAAACAAAGCTGCAGTCACAGGGATATTGTCTGGAGTCGACGATATCTCCATCAACGGGACAAAAAGGAACGGTGTACCAAGAAAAAGTGAAATGGTGAGTAGCATGTCATGTTTATATTAGAAAATGACATGTACCTTTAGCAGAACTGGAACTACATCTACTCAAAAGGCTGATTCATACTTATAGTGGCAGTTGGTCCAGTTACAGTCATTTGTGGTCTACATTACCTTTCTGGAGAGGTCCATGTCAGGGTCTGCTGCTCCACCATGTCCTATGATGTAGATTCGACACAGGAGTATAAATTGGCCTTAATGTCTGAGAAACAGACAAATAAATCTCTGTAACTCTTAAGCAGGTGTGAGTTAACTGTCGTTATTGCACTAGATTAAATAAAAATGATGGCATTTTAGGCAATATGTACATTATAACCTTTATAACTTTTCTTCAGTATAATGATGGAGAGGAGGAGCACAACAGCCTCACTCAGGGTGATAAACTGAGGGCGCTGAAAAGTAAACGGCAGTCCAGAGCATCCACAGGTTCTTTATCGTAAGTTTTTCTGTCTGATCTTGTACTGAATTTTTTTTTTTTTTTTTTTTTCTTTTCTTTTTCTTTTTTTTTTTTTTTTTGCGCACTTACCCTGGGTTTGCACCGTGGAACGATTTCCTCAATCTTGATCTCATGTTTTGAAAGAATCGTGATGAGGGGGGGCGTGGGATCGAATCGTGAAGATCTTGAGGGAAGTTGGTGGAATCATGATCATGATAACTGACATTTTTTTACTGTCAAAAATTTTGCAGTGATTATTATGATTATTACAAACAGAGCGTAACAGACCTTGATGCGCTCTCGTAGGGGATCTTAATGAATTTTATCTCTTGAATTTTATCTCTTGGATGCTACCTGCCTCCTTTTTATACCCCAAGCGTGCTCATAAATTGTGGAGCTCCGCACTTTTATGAATCCCGGAGAATGTGGACATTATGCCTCAAAGTAAACCCAGGGTCAGTTCCATGAGAATGCATTATAAGATGAAGAGAGAGAGTTTTGCGTGCTTTTGTCAAAAATCAAAATTTGGGATGCTATAATTTTTTTCAAAGGATTTTATTTATTTATTTATTTTAATGAAGCTGCAATTTTTTTAACACTATAAACACTTCTGCTACAGAGCGATGTTGAATGATTTTGGGGGGGGGGGGGGGGGATTTGTGTAAGGCCAAAAACCTAAAAGTATCTTTTCTAGGCTTATGCACTAATAGTTCAAAGTATAAAGTCATAGTATATGGTTTGAGAAACAGCTTGTGATATAAAACTGAATTTTTAAAAATATAATCTACGACATTGTGGTGTTTATGATGTCTGTGATGCTCTAGAGAGTGAAAGTTGCTGTGAAGATACGACCACTGGGCAGGTTAAAGAAACCTGTGAGGCAGTCTGGAATTACTCTTTATTAAACCTACAGGCGATCTGCTGTGATCTGCTGTGTTCTGGTTTGAGGAGAATGAAGCTGATACATATCATATGCTATATATGGCAGAGGAAAAGTTTACACACCCCTGTTGAAACTGCATGTAAACTAAATGAAACTAAGATAAATTTTTTGCAGATCTTTCCCCGCCTTTAATGTGATGTAACGACCAACAAAACTCAAAACTAGTAGAAATGTTTTAAGGGGCCTTGCAGTACTCTGTTTGTATACGTGATAACACCTCTGAATTAATAATGTGTTAGAAGATACTTGGATGCTTGTAATTCAGCGCTCTTCGGAATTCTTCAGAAGCCATTGATGCATACAGTGATTTGTGCTTTGAGGCGTTCCTGTGCTACTCCATTTGTCTAACAGCCCTGTAGGTTTTGTGCTAAGATAGATCTGTATGTGGAGCTGCCCATCAGGGTTATTCCTGTCGTCCCTTTTCTAAGGGTTGGCGGCACGATGGTGCAGTTCGCATGTCCACCTTACAGCAAGAAGGTCCTGGGTTCCTGGTTCAAGCATTTCTGAGTGGAGTTTGTGTGGGTTTTCTCTGGGTATTCCAGTTTCCTCCCACAGTCCAAAGACATGCACATTAGGCTAATTAGCTGTCTCAGATTGCCCCACGGTATGAGTGTGTGTGTGTGTGTGTGTGTGTGTGTGTGTGTGTGTGTGTGTGTTGGCCCTGCAATGGTCTGACGAACTCATAGTTAAAGCGCAGTTATAATGAAAAAGATCGTGTACCCTACCATGTAAAAGCCGACAGCTGGTTGGTAAAGTTGGGCCTGAAGAAAAGACTACTTCCACCTCGGATCCCAGAATTATCTTTTGCTCCTTGCATTTTTTAATTCTCTGTTTGAGTTGCATGAAGCCTTGTGGGTATTAAAGTGAAATGGCTGTGTTAGTATATATTTTCCTTTTGCAAGATGGATGGCTTTTAATACATTGAATGCATGGCCTTTTTTAACAATGCCTCAGGCATCCATCTTTTTCCTCCTGAACTGCAGGCTGGATCAACGATCAACTCTACTAATCCATCTATCTATTATTTTTAAATAAATAAATAAATATATATATATGTGTGTGTGTGTGTGTGTGTGTGTGTGTGTGTGTGTGTATATATATATATATATATATATAATATATATATTGAAAGTTGTACTTTACTATTTAATGGTAAACCTTGGACTTGATGTGGTCTACAGTGGAGGAAAGGCAAATCCTTTTGTCTGAAAGTATATCTGTCTTTCCTTCCTTTTATTTTGTTATATTTAAACTGTCCCTCCCTCATGTCTAGATGGCTGGTAGCTATGCTGGTTTCTTCACTTTGTAGCCTTGTCCTGTGGTGGCTGTTATTTGGCTTCCCCTCTCCTGTCTTCCATTACTGTGTAGGCAGGTTGGGATTGTAAGTGAACTGTCGTGCCTGTACCACTAACACCTCTCTGGACTTGGAATGCTGTAAGTGTGTTCATGTCTCTTCTGTCTCCATGATTCCTCGTTTCTGATCCCCTCGTGGTTTCTTAGGAATCAGTCCACAATCTCACCGGTGTTAAGAGTCTTATTTATTCATGGGATGTACGTGAAGATTATCTTTCTTCTTAATGTTCAAAATCTCCAGATGTTTCTTGAACAAAAGGCACTGATTATAACACATCTTGTGTGCATGACGATACACAGTGAAAATTATGACTCCAGTGTGTCATTGATATTAGTATACACTATACATGGTGTGATCTGATTGGTTTATAATACCGAGATAGCTGACCAATCAGATTACGACATTCATGTGTTATTTTTAGAATTTACTACACGTGAATAGCCTCATCACACTTTAAAATTAAAAAATAAACCATAAAAAGCTTGTTTTAGTTTCTCTTGTATTTCCCTGTAGTATATACTAAAATTTTACACACCTTTACAGAACCGGTTTTCTTCTTTGTTCATGAAGTATGTAGTCTAACCTCTAAATGAGAATGCTAAAGTCACTCCTGAGCTCACTCACTGCACATACTGAGCTCGCCTCTATTAGCTCATCTCAAAGCACACAGCTCACCTGAACAGTCTCTGTCATGGGTTATATATATAAAACTAAACTATAAATATCTCATTTTAGTCTGTTTTACTTGTATGTCATTGTACTTTATACTAATTTTGAATTAGTGTGCAAGCACACCTTTATGGAACCGTTTTTTCGTGTGTTGGTGTTGCATGTAATAATTATAAATATACTACTTAAAATACTCCATAGCGTTTATTACCTCAGCTGAAATCTCTTCGATAGTTGAAATATGTGGATCTAACCTATAAAATCTCGTTATAAGTTGCTTTTCAGTATATTTACTGCTACCAAAAGCCTTTCAAACTCTCCTCTTACACATGAACATATGTAGATTTTTATTATCAGGTGGTTTTTACGAAGCTGCAATCTGTTGAAAACAGTTTTAATTAGTTGGCATTAACCATTTTCAGAAGGCTGTTGATTCACTCTTGTAAGTGCGCGAAATCACGAGAATAGGACATGAATCCATGAGTTTATATAAGTCTAGTTTATTGCAATAATAACAGTGTACTGATATTAAACAAACAAATCAGGTATAAACTGGTGAACCTCTTCTGAATAAAATAAAACTAGGAACAAATACAAACCACCTTCTGTCACATTCATCAAACTGTCACAAAGTAAATGTAAAAGAAAGGAGTACCACACAGTTTATTCATGTGAAAATTAGTTCTGTATTACAGATAAAGAAAACACTGAGTGATGACATGACTTCACTATTTTTCACATTACTGTGTGTGTAGTTATTGCTTGTGTTTATTTTATACACAACTATAAAGTTCATGAAATACTGTTTTAATAGAATCAGACAAACTGTGCATGCAAGCTTTTATTAAGTTTGGGTTTAATTTCCCTTTAAGAATCCATCAACTTGATTTTGGATGATTTGTACGTCGCCTGGTGTCCGTATTCCATATACCATGTAGCATCTGGTATCAGGTACCTGCCAAAGATCAAACAGCCAATTAGCATTACGATGCATAAGAGCCAATCAGAAAAATCTGAGCTGACAGTTTAAATATGCCGTGTTTTGGAGGTTTACACGTCACAAAGCCTTGGATTCACCACTGTACATTCTGCTGCACAATCAGAGTGTAAATTGATACTCTGATTAAATGTGATACAAATCCTGTCATTAATACACATGTACAGATTACAATATTCCAGATATATATTTAAAATGTTAAGGATTTTCACATATGACATCAGCAACACATAAAAAAATTCTTTTCTTTGTTCAAACATTTACTTTGCGGTCTGCTAGCATATCAGCCAATGCTAATATTCATTTGTGAATCATGCTGACATCTGTAGCAGCATTGTCAATTTCAGTGGAACTCTCTATTTGTAAATGCAAATTAACTTTTTGTTGCACTGAGAAGCTTTTTTTTATATACCAGTCTATGCTCACTACCTCTCATGAGTGTTAAGGTTGAAATTCAGTTTTATTTATTTATTTATTTTAAAAATTTGTGTGGTGCTTTTTTACAATTGACATTGGCATTTTGCAAAGCCCAGGACTTTGCTGGAGTCTGTGTAACCTTAATGGATTTTTTTTATATGTTTATACAGGGTCATTCTACAGTCACGTGAACAGAGTTGTAAATCTGTAAAGTCTCAGAGTCCGTCGGATAATGAGGATGTTAGAAAACGAACCAGAACCTCACTAAGCTCCAACAGAGAGAGCAGGTAGGTGTTTGCATTATGGCCGGAGTATTTAGTTTTCCAACAGCATGTACAAAGGCTAGCAAATGTATTCACCCCTCAGCATTTCATTACAACATGGAATTAGGATGAATATTTGGGGGCTTTTTATCCGTTGAATTACACAACATACTAACAACATTAAAATGCAAAATATTTGTTATTGTGAAGCACACAAGAAGTAGTACAAAGAAATGGAAAACTTGAGCATGCATAACTTTTCACACACCCTCACCCCAGCTCGTTAACTAATTTCTCTTCTCTAAGAATGTCCCTGTATTTAGCATCATCCAACATTCCCTTAATTCTTACCAGTTTCCTAGTCCCCGCAGATGGAAAAACATCCCCACGACACGATACTGCCACCACCATGCTTCACTCTGGGGAGGGTCTTAAGAGGTTTTGGGTTTGCGACAGACGTAGTGTTTTTCACTTTGGTCTTGATGTCCAGAAAGGTACATTTTAGTTTAATCTGACCGGAGGACTTTCTTCAATATCTTTGGTGAACTCTAAGCATGCTTTTTCTTCTGGCTACTTTTCTCTAAAGTTTAGCTCTGTGGAGTGTATGGCAGAGTGGGCCTATGGAAAATACGCCAGTCTCCGCTGTGAACCCGTTGACCTCTTTGTTTCCTCTGATTAATGCCCTGTCTGAGTTTTTGTGGACAGCCCTCTTCAGGCAGGCTTGTTTCCATTTTGTAACGATGGATTAATGGTGTTCCATAAGATTTTCAAGGTTTCTAATTTTTTTTAATATCAATCCTAATTTGTACTTTTCCACAACTTTGCCCCTGACCTGTTTCGAGAGCTTCTTGGTCTTCATCGTGTCACTTGCTTGGTAGTGCTTTTTGATTAGTGGTGTTGCAAACTCTGGGACTTTTCAGAACTTTTGTGTACTTATGCTGAGATCATAAGACACTTGTACTGCACACAGGGGGTCCTTATTTAACCAATTGTGTGACTTCTAAAGGCAATTGGTTGCATCAGATCTTATTTAGGGACTTCATAGCGAAGGAGGTAAATACATCCACACACACCACTTTTCCTTCTTTTTTTATTTTAAGAATTTATCTTAAAATGTTTGGTTTTATTAGTTTCTTCTTTTTTTCACTTCACTCTACCAATTTGAACTATTTTGTGTAGGTCTGTTACATAATATCCAAGAAAAAAATCCATTCGGATTACAAGTTGTCAGCCAACAAAATACGAAAAATGCCAGGGGGTGAATACTTTTGAAAGCCACTGTAATCATGTTGACATGTTAAAACAAGCAAACTCAGCAGTCTGATTCATCAGTCTTTTATTGTGTAAATGATGTTTTTCTTTCCCTTCCACAGTCTGTTATTACATTCCAGACTTGCACGGTCTTTAGGCAATTTGCCTGTAATGACCAATGAAATGAACCATGAGTTGTGTGACATTAACTCAATGGCTACTAATAGAATGAGCAAGAAATCGAACATAAAGTGCATAATCCCAATCAACAGTGTGCCATTTGGTCCTTCTATTCCTTCCTGAACCGAGTCATTTGTTCACAGCCTGAGTATCAAGGTAGTAAGTCAATGGCAGCTGAGTATCATAAGATGCCTATGCAAACGGTCTCTCTTTTGCTGTGCTTGATTTTCCTGCATGACTTTATTAGTCCTGTCAGCACTCAGCTTTCACCTGTTCTTTCTGACATGCTTATTATTTTGATTTTCCAAATAATTCCAGCTGCTGACTTGCCATTTGCTGGCAGAAATATTATCTAAAAGAGCAGGCAAAACAGGTCAGCTTAAGACACCTTTCATCCAGTCCACATTACCTTCAGTACAGTTTTTATTCATCATGATTTATAGATGATTCTCCAAATATTGGCCATCCTTGTCTATACACTCTTTGAGGTGATTTCTAAATACTGCCATGACTTGACGGGTCATGTCAAGTGGAACAGCGGCGATCTCCTGTTGAATTTAACGTAGCACCACGGGGAAAAAAATCACAAGGGGTGGGGTCAGGGAAACGGGCCGCCACCCAACATCACCACGCGACGAGGTCACATGATCCGGAAATATTTCCCTCAGTGCCTCCAATGATCTTCCAGCTGTGTACCGTAGCTCCATCTTACTGAAACCACACCTCCACTTCTTCAACATCAAGGGGTTCAAGTTGGGGTTGGGCCTCCAACAGACCTCAGCACCGCCTCTCCTGATTTACTAAGATTCATGTGTGCAAACAATAATCTGATTTATTTAATAATAATTTTTATTATTATTTATTTACCTTTGAAATGTGGGAGATTCTTTTGGGTCACCCTGTTTAATGCTAAAAAAGATTTTTATGAAACATTCCCACAATAGACATGTTTTGGATTCACTGAGCTCTGTATACACCTCCATTCTTCAGCAGGCGAGCCAAAGCACTAAAGCAAGAAGGCAAGGCTAAATGCATGTACTTATTTAGCATACGCCAAAAGATGTGTTGGTACGTTTCTTCCTTTGGATTGTTATGTACTAGTTGGATTTTTTTTTACTTGGTTAAAGACCTATTTATTGTTTTGACTCTCGAGAAGTTAGCGATAGTGTAACGTTGAAAACTTCTCATTATTAAAGTAGATTTTGAGAATGGAATGTTTTAATGAGATGACAGTCAGTTCCGAGATTTCACCTGTTTATTTCTGTTTACGATGCTAACGTCCACAAAACTGGAGTGATAAGAGGGGTGTTGAGTTGTTGTTTGTAGAAATGGAAAGTTATGGTGTTGAAGTGGTTAGAGCTAGCGGTACAATAAATGCATATTGCTGTCAACCATCTCTGTTAATTACATGCTCACTTAAGTGTGTCCAGTGAGCATATCACAGTTTCACTTCAGTTGAAGCAATAGTGAGTATAACATCCGTCTCCCGGCACAATGCATTTGCTAGTCTCCTTATATACTAGTCCTAGGGTGTCGAACCTTGTGGAAGAAGTATAGTTAAAGTTGTAGTAACTGTAAACATATAACAGGAGGCTACAGTATAATAAACAGTCGCTTTGTTTAACATCATCTTCCATAGTCATTTGACCCTTTTACCATACGGCTCATTCGTCCAGCTGGTGGTGGTTTTTAGTGCCGGTTTGCCTAGATGAAAACAACCTACTTTAACAAGGTCACCTAAAATTTGTCTGATGGTCTGTTTAATGAGATGAATTAATTTTTACTTGTAAAAGTCTCTAAAGGCTAACGAATTACACAAGACCTAAACAAACAACCCCACCCCCTCCCCACCGCTGCCATCCTTAGTATTCAGGAGAGCAGTAACCTATGATGGCTCTAATAAAAACCTGCAAAAAATATTCCAGCTTAATTCTGTCTTGCCTTTCTTCCTTCCTCAGGGCAAAGTTGATTTACGTTCAAATCCACAAAATAGCCAGAGGCACGCATTGAACTTGAGATGCAGCACAGCGCACCTGGATTGCAACTAAATACTTGACAGTGCGCATGTTATGAAATGTCCATATAGATTATATTTTTAAAAAAGTTTGTGTGTATAAGAGGGTGTGTCTAAATTTTGAAGTTTTGACATGTTGATTAATGCTGGCCAGGTTTTCATTGTGTGCCATATGGGAGAAACGGGCTGTATGGCAAATTTGACAAAAATCGGAGTGGATTTAGAACTTGCTCAAAGCACAAGTAGTTATACCGTATGCAACATATTGATGAAAATTAAGCTTTTATTTGTAAAAAAAAAAAAAAAAAAAAAAAAATTACATGATAATGAAAACAGAGTTTATTGGTCATTTCCCTTTACTTCGGTGGTGTTCAACCACATGCGCAAAACAAAATGTTTCTGTTCTTCACTGTGGGCCAGAGATTCATTGAATGACTGCATGAGAGCCGCTGCTCTTTCTGCTAAATCATTTGTCACTCGCAGGGAAAGC
>JAQMYF010000015.1:19636940-19651563 GCA_030014195.1 Neosilurus mollespiculum
TATATGTGTGTGTGTGTGTGTATGTATATATATATATATATGTGTATATGTATGTGTGTGTGTGTGTGTGTAAGCAAGTTTCTACTTTTCTGTCAAAGTCCATTAATTAATCCATTTTTAACCCTTCAGACCAATGGGCATGAGGAGTATTGTCATGACCGATGTCCATATGTCTGTCCAAAACCACCATCACCGATCACCAACATCTTTTGATTTTTTTTTTTTCTTCACAGTCCAGTATCCACAATGGCTGCTACAGCTGCCCACTTGAATTTGCCTTCCGCCATCACCGACCATCAACATTTTTGTTGAGGATGTTGGGAATGTGTAACTACACAAACCTATCAGTTTTCGTTGTGGCCTGATTTCCAGTATGGCCACTACAGCTGCCACCTTGAATTTCCATGTACTAACTAACACAAAAACACCATCACCATTTATCACTGTTTTTGGTGTCCGTCTTTGGACCAGCATACCTTTTATAATTTGGCACATGGGCTGAGGGGTATTGCCGGCATTGGGGGATTTTATTTTATTTAGTTCTTTTAGCAACAACACATGCAGTGGACCACATTTTACACACTTTATCCAATTTCAATTGAATTTGGTTGGCTGATTAATATTTTTTTTTTCTGCAGTGTGACAAATTCGGAAAGCAGAGGATTACTGGTTCACGTGGACTTATATAATTTACTGCATATAGAATAGTGGCTGCATGTGATCTGAATGAGTTGCTATGTAGTTTCGTATGTAATCGCAGTGGACACGGGGTGAATGGATAATCTCTTATGTAGCTGATATTATACACTAAATGTAATAGAAGTGTACTTGTTTCATAAAACATTCTTAAATGTATTATGGAATTGGCTTTTACAATCGGTTTTGCTAAGATGTTTATATTGAATAATTTGCTTTTATTGGTTCCTTTTTATAAGCCATCAGAGTCTAGTCCAAGTGTGTAATTGTAGAGTTGTTTGACTTTGTTGAGGAGTAAGGATGGCTCTCTGGTAGTTCTGGAATTTGATTCGTTTGATTATTCACTCAGATGGTCAAAGGTTCAGCAAATTACCCTCCTACTGTTCAGTTCATGGAAAAAGAGTCTGTTCTTTGTTATGGTCTCTCAAGTTCAATGCCCTGCACAGCTGTTTTTATTGATTTTTTTCCATTATAGTTAACAAAAAACTGTCTCTTTTTTTGCTCGGACACCTACTTATAACAGAAGAACTGTATCCAGAGGAAGGAAAAAGCTGCACTCTTTGCAATCATTGCGCTTTACAAGACTATGGTATTTCATTTCTTTCAGTCTCTCTTCCAGTTCTTGGCTTTCTGCTACATCTACAGCTTTTTATCTTTGCTTATTTGGCCAAAATTTATTTTAAACTAGTAACACCCCCCCCCTCTCTCTCTCTCTCTCTCCACAGTCCTGCAGTTCCTAAAGCTAGAGCACCTCTACTGCGTTAAATGGATGGTTTTGGAAAACACAAATTACTTCATAAACCTGGATATTTTTTTATTATTATTATTTTATTTTTATTTTTTTTATTCTAACTTTTTATATATGTATTATTCCTGTAGAGGATCAAAACAGTCTATGTTGGATTGTACTGACAAGCTTGAATAGTTTTATGTACAAAAGATATTTTATGCTTGTACAGAAGCGGCAGAGGGGCGGGGTCGGAGTTGTAATGTATTGAGAAGATTTGTTTAACATTAGAACCATGAATCAAGGTCCTTATAGGAAGTAGCCTTTTGTTAGTAATGTTTCTGCAACTTGGTTACCTCTGTGCCCCGACAAGGCTTTTGTGAAACTGTTTTCATTAAACATTCTTCGTCTGAATGCACAGTTGAAAGCTGTGTGGATGTGTATATACATATAAATATTTGATACACCTGAAAGATCTGTTGTACCTGTAAATACTGTATTACCTTTTGATTTATTCGTGGCCATTCATACTTCCTATTTCCTGCATTACATTTTGTATCTCATATACGATAAAGCCTGGTTTCTAAAGAATCTGAGTCATTTTCTTCCGTTCCAGTCATTCATGTTCAATATCCACTGGGTCTGAGGTGGAAATATAACCTGAAAGAGTTGCTACTGTGTCACAATCACACTCACCTCACTTGCACCTAGCGCAATGTTAACACGTCCGCTCCGCCTGTGGGCAGGATTTTGGGACCTGTGGGATATCCAAGGACCTGAAGGATCTCCTCGTGGCTGAAGGCAGAACATGGATCACTTTTCACAGACAGCAACTCAAGATGCTGATTGAACTTGAGCCTCTGGCGATGTGAACTGGCACCCCTCATGCTTTTTAAATCCTGTGTATGCTGTTGGCAATGCAATGCCATCCAAAAGATCAATTTTAATTGTGCCTACTGTTACATGCATAAATTGCCTGATCTCTTTGTAATTAAATATTTCAGGAGTTTTCTTATGATCAAAACCACACCTATCCCAGAAGTGATCCAAATAATAATTATTCACCAAAGGTAAAGTGGATATCACTGAATAGTTCCAGAGTGTATACTATACAGGAGCATAAGAAAACTGAAATGAGGTTTTAATTATTAATTTTTTATAGTTATCTTTTTAATCTTAAACTGTCAAAGCACTACTTCCTAGCTTTCTTTGTATTTTTGGGATGGCATTTTGCTAAATTTTTAGGATTTATGAATATGTGACAGCCAGTGAAGTTTCTTTTCCCCTGCTGATTCAGGATTTAGAGCTCTGAGAGGGGAATATTGTTTATTATTATTATTATTATTATTATTCATTTAAGAGATTTTCTTATTTCTGATTGGAGGGCAGCCAAATTCTATTATCTATAACTTGCCATTTGTGCAATAATCATTCAATTTATCTGATGGCAACAATGAAATAATTCAGTTATCCCATGGCAATGATGCAATACCAAAAATTATCTCAAAATATCTAACCAATCAGATCACACCATTTTTGTGACATATGTTAATGTCTTTCTATTCTGTAGAAATACAAAATCCCTGCACTGGGATTAAAGGGCTGAGATACATTTGCGTCCGGAACTGGACAGTTTTACACTCTTTTTAATATCAATACACACCATGTATTTAAAATGAAGCCACCTTTTTGTAGCGACAGTGATTTTCCACGATCACGGAAAAAGGATGGGAATTACGGATTTATTAATCTGACATGGAGTTTACATTTCAGAGTTTTTAGTTGTCAAAAATGAGGTACCAAACAGGGATAGAAAATTATGGAATTTAGCATTAGAACATTTTGCATGTTTAATAAAACAACAAATATGGCCATATTTATAAGCCTCAAGCTCATTGGTTCATGTAATGATGACATCTGCACACTTAACCAATCAGCATTTATGACTTCTGTGTAATTGTCTGCCATTTGTAATCTTTAGTGTAATCTTTACACGGTTTATTCAACAGGAGTTTGATGTTGAAAATGTTATTAGATAAAACAAAATATGTTGTTTTTTTCTTAATACAATATTCCAGAAAACCCATTCGGTCTTTTGGTTGATAGATCCTTGTATATATTAGGCTGCTCTAAAAACACAATGGAATTGAAATGGAATTTACCTAACACCAAAAAAAGAAAAGTCCATTTTTTGAAACGGAAGATCAAAAAGATTTCAGCTTTAATTCAGTACGTAAAGAACTATTGAATTGATTGTTTTGGAATTCCAGCCATTTTATGCACAGTACATTTCACAGTCAGTCTAATTCTGCTTATATATGGAATCCGTCTATACTCATCCGCTGTACCACTCCTCCAGCAGGACCACGTGGAAGGTGAAGCCAGACGGGTGGGAGGCGGAGAACACTCGGAACAGGAGCGCCAGCCTACTGCAGGGCGATAGGACAAGGACACAAACACCCGATAATATTTAAGTCATTTAGAGTAGTGATCTAATCTGCATGTCCTAAAAGATCTCCATGTTAACATCAGGAAATCAAAGCTAAAATCCTGACCTACTGCCTCATATTCATCTTTTGATCATAAATGTCTTCAGCATGTAGCAAAAGATGAAAGAAATTGGCCGTGGTGTTCCAATACTTTTGGAGAGAACTGCGTGTGTATATACATGTGCATGATTTTAATGAACCTTATGTGTATTCATTCCAGTTATTGTATCATGCTGTCATCACAGTGGTGTAGTGGTTCGCACGTCCATCTCACAGCAAGAAGGTCCTGGGTTCGAGTCCCGGCCTTGGGTCTTTCTGTGCGGAGTTTGCTTGTTCTCCCTGTGCTTTCCTCAGGGTAATCCAGTTTCCTCCAACAGTCCAAGGACAGGTACATTAAGCCAGTTGGCTGTTCCATATTGCCCCTAGGTGTGAGTGTGAATAGTTGTGTGTTGCCCTGCAATGGTCTGGCAAGCTGTTCAGGGTGTACCTGCCTTCACCTAATGTCTGCTGAGATAGGAAGCAGCCTCCTTGCGACCCGGATAGGAGTTTAAGCGGTTTGGGAAATGAGTGCGTGAACATATATAATACATTATAAATATTTTAAATACTCATTCACTGAACTGCTCAATCCTGCTATGGGAGGCTGATACCCATCTCAGAGAACACTGGGTAAAGGCGGGGTACACCCTGGACAGGTCGACAGTCCATCACAGGGCCAACACACAAACCCATTTATACCTTTACCCATTCACACGCACATTCACGCTTACGGAGGATTTAGAGTAGCCAGTTGACCTTGTGTGAATGTCTTTGGTCTTGAGGCGACTGTAGACCTGAGGTGACCTTAAATTTAAAGCCCCCCGTGTGTGCGGGGTTGGTTTGGGGGGTATGGGTTTGTATATAGGTCACCTTGACTTTGTTTAAAGGTCACAAGGTAAGTTTTTATATATTGGACATGTTAAACTGACAGATATCATCAAATGGTCCTGCTGGAGGGAGCGTCTGGACCCGTGTTCAGTTTTTCCTAAATTTACATAAATAGTGTTCAAACCCCGCTGGAATGACATTTCATTCATTAAATCATTTTTATAAATATACCTGATGTACCAGTTACACCTAAATCCACTGCATCTGAAAACTCAAACACAGTGTAGTTGTTGTAGTTAATGTATAATAACATGTTAATGAACCACTATGGCGTTCATGCAGGAGGCTGCAGCAGACATCTGTGTTACATTTAACTTTTTGGCGGTTTTTTTGATGACGTAACGTTCCCGCCTCCCAGCATCGCCCGCTTTCCCTTTAAACCAACCTCAAAAAGCAGAAGTGTAAACAGCGCGCGCGGGAGCCGTTAAACCTGCAGCGTGCTTCCGACTCAAGTCGTGCGGTGATTGGCACGCGACCTCATCCGTCACCAGAAGCGCGCTCTGAAGTGTTTGAAATTGATTGGCTGGGACTCGACCTATCCGTGCAGAGGAAAAAGACAGACGCTTTGGTGATTGGCTACCAAGCGTGTCAGTCACGTTTTCCGTCGGTGCTATTGGTGGATTCTTGTGCTTTCTGCACGCGGACTTTAAGATTCTGAGTTGTGATTGGCTAACTCGGCTCAGGCGCGATTTCTAACGCGGGAAAAAGTGTAATAGGGACGCAGATAAGTGGAACAAGTAGCACCGCGAGTTTAGCGGAAAGTACCCTGGTTTACCGACGCAGGCAGGCGTGCAGAAGTTGTTGTTGTTGTTATTATTATTATTATTATTATTATTATATAACGCGTCTTTTTTAAGGAGTATTATATTGCAGGACTGCGTCTTCTAGTTTATGTGGTCGATCCCATACTTTTGACCGGGGTCTGTGCGGTGTATCCTGGATTTTAAGGATTTGTGCTCTGACACCCCCCTGATACCCGGAGGATTCTGATTCTGTGAAGGCTGTTTTTGATACTTTTGTTGCGCGATGACGGAACCGAAACCTCCTCCGGTGATATTTTGTAACGATTCCCCTAAAAGAGTTCTGGTGTCTGTGATCAAAACAACTCCAATTAAGCCGAAAGCTGTGGACTCGATGATGCCGACCAGTCCGGGCTTTAGTGATTTTATGGTTTATCCCTGGCGCTGGGGAGAAAACGCACACAATGTGACCCTGAGTCCCGGATCCGGTACCGGGGCCGCTTCTCCTCCGAGGAACAGCGGAGTGACGGACCCGGACATCTCCCCCTGTACAGACCACCTGAAGGTACGACTTCACCCCACCTCAGAGACCCGGTGTCGCTTCAGGGGTTTCTTTCTTCCCTGAGAAGCCTGAGCCGGGTCTCCACTCCGCTCTTATTGTGTTATTAGATCTGAGCCGGGCTGTAGTGTGTTTGTTACAATGTAACTACAAAGCAATAACTGCGCGCCACTGAACTTCAAACACAAATGGTTACTATGGAAACGGTATGAAGGAAACTGAGTTTTTTTGTGTGTGTATCGTGAAAATTGCGTGTGTTGGAATGAAAAAGAGAAAAGAAAAGTTGTAAAACGCCCGCGTTTACTGGGGAACGGGATGGATTTTAAACTCCACTTCCGGCTGAGGCAGCTGGCCCTCGCTGTGACGTCACTTCTGCGCGCCAAAAAATCCCCTTTCATTCCAGACAGTCTAGAACACAACAGATCCTCTTTAACATGCTGTGTAATTCTTTCCCCCATTTTACCTCAGAGTATGTCATGTTTATGTGAATGAATCCACAGTGTTGTGGGAAATGTGCACCAGGTGATTATTTACTGCACATATTACACAGTTATTACACTGTAATTACTGCTTATTTACAACCCAGAGCTGTTTCTGCTTGACCGCTACCTGTTACTTGTGTCATATGCAATTGCAACTGTTTTAAAATTACGTGTCGTTTAGTTTGAGTTCATTCATTCATTTGTTTGCCGAACCGCTTACTTCTATCGGGGTCGCGGGGAGGCTTGAGCCTATTTCAGCCAACACTGGGTGAAGGCGGGGTACACCCCGAACAGCTGGCCAGTGCATCGCAGGGCCAGCACACACACACACACACACACAACCATTCACACTCACACCGAGGGGCAATTTGGAACAGCCAGTAAGCCTAACGTGCATGTCTTTGGACTGTGGGAGGAAACCGGAGTACCTGGAGGAAACCCTCGAAAGCACCAATATTTATAATTGCTTGGTAGCAGCTGTTTCAGGGGCCCTTTAGTTCATTATTCATATTAATTTTTTATCTTTCAATAACACTTCCATCTGACTTTCTTAAGGATGGGATCCGTCGTGGCCGCCCACGTGCCGAGACCGTGCGTGAGCTCATCAGCGAGGGCGAGAACTCCACTAGCCGTATCCGCTGTAATGTCTGCAACCGCGTTTTCCCCAGAGAGAAATCACTGCAGGCACACAAACGCACACACACAGGTAAGCTGCAGTCTACTGGGTTGCATTTACACCTGAAACAGAAGAACAGCAGAAAGCAAAACCTCCATTCTCATTCTTGTCTCAGGTGAGAGGCCGTACCTGTGTGATTATCCGGATTGCGGAAAAGCTTTTGTCCAGAGCGGCCAGCTGAAAACCCACCAGCGACTCCACACCGGGGAAAAGCCCTTCGTTTGCTCAGAGAAAGGTGATGAGAAACAACAAGACCAAAAAAAAGAAGACTTGATTTTCAGCATCAGATATGGAGAGCTGGATTTTGTGTTTAAAAAAAAAAAAAAATAGCATTTATTACTTAGTTATTACTGGTTATTTACAGTTCTTACTACAGAATATAGGAAAGCGTAGGTAATACCCACTCCAGTAGTACTGACCTTTAAATGTAGGGTATGTTTCCGTTTGCTTAGAATGCATATAAACAGTTGTAATATTTATAAATGATTTTTATTTCCTTCCTTAGGCTGTGGTAGTCGCTTCACTCATGCTAACCGACACTGCCCTAAGCATCCATATGCCAGGCTGAAGAGAGAGGAACCCAGTGGTGAGCCTGGGAAATCACAAGGGGCTGACAACAAGGCTGTGGCTGAATGGTTAACAAAGTAAGAGCTTTTTAAGTGTGTTTGGTCTGATTGTGTACCTTAACATTACAACATAACAGTGCAGTAACAACTAGAGGAGCACGCAAAGAGCGTAAGGTACCTCCACCAGGCACAAACGGATTATTATAACTTCACGTAGTTTGAATGACATGTCTCCCCCTAGTGGGCGTCTAGTTTTGGTGCTCAGTAAACAATCTGGATTTTTCAGGAATTTTGTTCAACATGACCTCATGCGTGGATCATCTCCAAAATTTAACAGCTCTTTCCAGATCCAAGCCTCACCCCACCACCAAATTGGATAAAAATCAGATCGGTAGATTCCGTATAATCCTGAATAAATCCTTTGATGATTGCTTGTTAAGAGTGTTCAGTAAATTCCTAGATTCGGATAGTGAGCCAGATCTACCCCCAAATGTTACGGGTTCTTGACAGGCCCATATCTCATCCCTCCACCAAGTTTGGTGAAAATCAGTTTAGTAGTTTTTGCGTTATCCTGCTAACAAGCAAATTAAAACAGACGCTGGTGACTGCATAACCTCCCCAACCAAGCAGCAAAGGTAATGAAAATAATTGGGTGTGCTGGGTGTGCGACCTGCAGTTTATAGGTTACGTTTGCCGTGTAGGTTTACATTTACTGACTGAGGCCCATTTAATGCGTATCAGTTGTCTGTTGCATTGCCATAAACAGCTTCTCTGATGGGACTGATTCAAAGTTAGAGGCGATTCTGTGGTGAAAATATTCCACCAGTCAAATCACACGAGTCCAAATTCAGCAAAACCGAACTGCCGTTATGTATTCAAGACTTACAGCAGGTGTACCTAATAAATCGACAGCTTGGTATAAATAAGTTAAAGTAACGACACACACAACCTTTTGTATGTCATCCTGGTGCTGGCGGTGCATCACGTTAGTGTACTTCAGTGTGAACGCACTCGTGCACCTAAAATACCTTCACAAGTATTACTACGCAAGTGCTCCAGTTGAGACGCAGCGCCGGTTTGCTGATTTTAAATACATTTCAGTGTGCTTTAGTTTTAGGTGGAGGCCCTGGTGAAGTAACACAAACATTATTATATTATATTATAATGTATTGTTTGTTCACAGGTACTGGCAGATGCGTGAGCAGCGAACCCCAGTGCCAAGTAAAGGCAAAACCCTAAACAAGGCAACAGTGGAGGATCAGGAGCAGCAAGACCCCATGGACTTCCTGCCCTCTGATGAAGGTGAAGAGGAAGAGCAGGATGACGGGAAGAGCAGCGGGGGGGGAGGGGCTGCCCGGCGACGTCTCCAGGAGCAGAGGGAGCGGCTTCACGGTGCGCTAGCTCTTATCGAGTTAGCCAACAACCTGTCTCCATAAACTAACCTCTGGGGTTGCATATTGCTGGGTGAATTCTGGCGTATGTCCAAAAAAAATGACAAGTGAAATATCTGAATGTTACAGAATTTAGGATTTTGGTCAACACACTCGTACTCAGTGAGTCTGCCACGTTTGCAACCCCAGGATTGACGGCCTGTGTCGGCCGACATAAGCTAAAAAGCACCTTATTTTTTGCTTCCAGTTTTAACCTTAGGCTGCTACTATGGTAGATGTGTTTATATGAAGAATGTTTTATTTTAAAAAAGTTTTTTCAGCTTATCAAAGAGAGAGACGATCATTTCTGTGTTTTGTTTGGACTTTGTCGTGCACTTTTTTTGCGGTAACGAGTTTTTCTCTTTCAGCTGCGTGTGAAATCGAGCATGTTTGTATCATGAATATAGATGTGTGGTTGTGATGTGGAGTGCATTAAGATGCTGCGCTTGTTATCGGGTGTGGGAACGAGCGGTTCGGTGGAGAGAAACCAGCGTGGGCTCAGTGCGAGGGGAGAGGCTGCACTCTTTGATAAGCTGCACCTGTAGAGCATTTTGTTACACGTATTCAGTCCACTGTTTTCTCATATGTATCTTATACTCTGCCTAAGGTTTAGACTGCGCAGTAACACAAACTAACACAAGCTCATGAAACTATAGAAAGCTCCATATACTTTACAACATGCAAGAATTATATTAGCCTCTAGCAGCCAGTGTTTTCTGGTCACGTGTCATGTTAAAGGAAACTCACATTTAGTGTAACTTTTACTTCAAGCAGTTTGGCAGCGGGGTCCTCGGTAATGGTTATGTCAGCTTTCAAAGTGTGACTGGAGAAAGATTTTCCACTTAATCAACAGACAGCACTTGTTTTGGTAATGAGAAGAGTTGATTTTTTCCCCCCTTCTTGTACAGATATTGGAATATTTACAGTTTAACACTACATTATTTTTTATTTTTATTTTTTTACCCCCACCACCAACCCCCTCTTCCAAAACCTTTACCATCTTTTGGATTTTTCCTCATTATAATTATCTGAAAATGTAAACACCTCCAATATCACTGAGGAAATTAGATGATCAGAGCAGTTTATTTTTTATTTTGTAAGAATTACAATGAACTTCAAAGCTTAATCTGGTGAAATTAAATAAACAAAACTGGAAAATCTTTACTCTTGAACATCTAAAATGAAAAGACAAATGATATAATGTTCACCTTAATTTTTGTATTGTGTTTTTTTATATGTGTGTGTATATATATGAATAATATATTCCACCAAGTCATTTGGAAATGTGCACGAGTTCTAATTTAAATTCTCTGAAGCATTTTTTTTATTTTTTTTTTTGTGACTTTTCTTCTTTTTTTTTATTTTATTTTATTTTTATTTTTTTTATTTTTTCCTTCTTTTTGTGTGTGCGTGACAACAGAATGTAAATCAAGTTGTTCAGTCTGTAACATGGAAAAAGTTTGATGTTTGAAAAAAGGACATTGTCAGTGTACAAAACAGGCATTTCTTGAATTATCTTGGTTAGTACTGCTGGTTCTCAATAAACAACATAAAAGACTGACAGTAACTTTCCTATCGCTGCTAAAGTTCTACACATACATCAGAAAGACTGCTCTCACATCGGTTACTGGTTAGCACGTCCACCTTACAGCAAGTAGGTCCCGGGCTCAGAGAGGGTGTATCTGTGTGTTTTGCATGTTTTCCCAGTGTTTGGGTTTCCTCTGGGTACTCCAGTTTCCTCCCACAGTTTAAAGACATGCACATTTGGCTAATTGGTTCCAAATTGCCCCTTAGTGTGAATGGTTGTGTGTGTGTGTTGCTCTGCGATGTACCCTGCTTTTGCCCAGAGTCGGCGGAGATAGGCTCCAGTCCCTGTGACCCTAATAAAGGATTAAGCAGTTTGGCAAATTAATGACTGAATGTTCTGCACCCTTGCACATTTTTCCATATTATAATTTTACAACATAGAAATAAAATCACGGGGGTTATATATCCTGAGTCGACACAAATTACTTCAGGTCTGCAAAATTATTTTTGAAGAAAGTGAAACCTGTGTAGCAATGAGTTCGGGGCAATCTGCTGCCAGTCTCATGGTGATAAGAATGGAGGTGAGATTGTTAGAGAATGTACCTAAAACAAATCCAGCACCAAATCCTATTTTATTAATATTTATCAGAAAATTCCACTTCGACCTTTAAACTTCCTGCTTAGTACCAACTGCTTAAAGCCGTTATTGAAGTTGGAAACAACGTTACGCAACCATCACTAGATAAGGTATCAGAGAAGAGAGTACACCCAACGAAATCATGCACCATAAAAGAGATTATTATTAGTAGTAGTAGTAGTAGCTGTCCAGGGTGTACTCTGCCCTCGCCCAGAGTCGGCTGAGATGTGCGCCAGCCTCCCCGCGACCCTAATTAGGATTAAGCGATTCAGAAAATGAATGAATGAATGAATGTTAAATGATGACTTATGCATACAAAACCTGAGAGCTGCCCAAAAGTCCGCCCAAGGCCTACGACATAATTCCAACACCACTGCCTGATGTAAACAATGGTCCTTCTCTGAGGGCTAAGATTTAATGGTGGCGAGCCTTAACACTGAATTTCAATAGTATAAATACTGGCCTTGAGTGAATTTTTGTGTCTTCGATTTCCCACCCGGAGATCACACCTGCTGTGCTGAACTGCTATTGTTTTTCACTCTGACTGAATAGCGTGTTCCTAAAGGTTTGAACTGATAAACAGTTTGCTGTTTTGTCTACTTTGATTGAATAAAACTGCTCTTTAGCTTTGAATCCACGTCTCTTGGTGAATCGACCTGTGTCTGCCATGACACCTGTTATACATGCATACCAACAGCATCGGTGTGTTATAAAGAAATAAGAGACGGTAGTATTCAGTTATTAACCAATAAGAAGTGAGTATTCAAGTGCAGCAGGTAATACATTTATTAATGTGATAGCACTGTTCAATTATCACTTTTGGTCAGAAGATGTTCTGGACTGACAGAAGTTTCAGGTACATCGTATATATTAATGCACTTGTTCTTATACTTTATCATTTCTATAGGAATAATATATAAGGAGACTGGCATGAAAGACACTCCACATGCCTCCTGCTGTGCAACATTCAATGGTGAAATTGTGGCTTCAGGTTTTCTTCCAGGTGAATGTCTTCCGAACACATGACTTTAGTGCTGATGATGAGTATCGAGTTGGATTTATTCTTATCAATTTCATAAATAATAAAAAAAGGGTAGTTTGTGAACGAATAACTGTTTTGCTGACATGCGCCAATAATAAATACAACTATAAACAAATATAGAAATATGTCTCATGGACGGCACAGTGGCAAGTTTGCATGTTCTCCCCGTGCTTGCGTGGGTTTCCTCTGGGTACTCTGGTTTCCTCCCACAGTCCAGAAACATGCACATTAAGCTAACTGGCTGTTTCAAATTACTCCTAGGTGTGGACGTGAGTGAGAATGGTTGTGTGTGTTGCCCTATGATGGTCTGGTAAGCTGTTCCGGTGTATTACGGCTGAGATAGGCTTGTGATATTTGAGTAATGTGGCATTCTTTAAGTTATATTGAATTATTAGTGTTGGAAATTGCTGTGGTTTGCATCTTGCCAGATCACATCATACGCTGTTGAAAGTTTTCATATAACAACACATCCAAAGTTGTAGAACAGTGTGGAACAGCAGCCGTCTTACCCATGACCCAGCCCCCTGCTGCTTAATGGTTCTGGCCAATACTTAATACTCGCCAGTGAATAATACAACCACCACTGGACAATTAATCCAGCTGCTGGAACACCCAACATCCCACTGAAGGTCAGAAGCTAAATTTGTCCTGCGGCGATACTTTCTGGTCTAATGTGTTCTAGGAGAGCTGTCACACAGCCAAGCGCAACACCTCGCTATCTCTACACTGCATAGTGGGCATCTGGCTCTCATGCCTCTGCCTGCTGTGATGGAGCAAGCGGCCCACGCAGCCATGTGGTTCAGAGTTCACCACACCGCACGCCCTCATGGATTTAACGGCTCCACCGGCCGCTGACCTCGTTCAGACCATAAGATACTCTCTCGCAAAGCTTCAGCGACCTGCAAATCAGTCATCTGATCTTAGGATTTGTATTTAAAAAAAAGCATTAAAAAGAAAAGTGGGGCAAAATAAATAAAAGATAAACAAAAATTAGGAGAATAGACTTGAATAAGACAAAAAAGATAATAAACATCTTTTTTTTTTCAATTAGCAAAAAAATAGAGAAAGATGTAAAAAGTGAAAGCAACAGAATTAGTAATACAGAAAGATGGATAAAAATGAAACAATAAAGAAAAAAATAGACAAAAATTAAGAAAGAAAGACAGATCAACACACATAAAAGGGGATAAAGAAAAAAGACAGACGCCCCACTTCCTCCCATAGTATATAAGGCTAATAAAAGCCGTGTTAACATGTCCGAGTGAGACAGAAGTGTCCGGCTCAGACGTCTTGTTTTGTGAATGGCGAAAGACACTCGATCGCAGTGAAAGTAATTCTCACCATTCCTGAGCAAGAGCAGCTTTCTCAACTGTTTAACCTCCTGACCTGCGAACAACTCAAGACACGGCAAAGGCACGAGACATAAACAAGCCATCTGTACTTCCCCACGCGAACAAGACAGCAAGAAAACACACACACCTTACACACCTCACAAGTCTGTTTTAGCAAACATACAATATCAATTATATCTTTTTTTAACAGGAATTACTGACTGTGAACCCAAATGTCTTTTACATACTTATATTTTCAAAACTTTACTTACGAATGATATACAAGCTGCAAGCAGGAGAATCCGTACAAGTAAATCCTCAAACTGCTCAACCACCAGCTCCCATAATGACTTTCCTACAGAAAAGAATACAGTAAACATCCATTACAGTAATCTGCACTGAACACTATTAACAGATTAATAAACATTTAAACAATTCATAACCAAGATAATTACCTTCTTCAGCAGGCAATTCTGCACAGACAGGAGAGGAAAAAAGAGAAAGGTTTATTATAATATTGAAATTACTTCAAATAAAATTCTTACTTTATAAAATAAAATACTTTAGGCTTAAAAATCAAAATAATTACATTTACTACATAACCCTGTGTTTTCACTGGGGCCACAATGTCCACAACATTGAATCAGAATCGTGATGAGCGTGGGGGTCGTGGGATCAAATCGTGATGCTCTTGAGGAACCTTGGTGGAATCGTGACGATCTTGAGGGAACTTGGTGGAATTGTGACGATCTTGAGGGAACTTGGTGGAATTGTGACGATCTTGAGGGAACTTG
>JAQMYF010000015.1:19655464-19668399 GCA_030014195.1 Neosilurus mollespiculum
CGAAACAGGCTTGTCGGGATGAAATTGTAGTACTGTTATTTTTTCCCACATACAATATATATATATATATATATATGGGTGAAAATGGTACCATAAAGTGTGACATTGGGGTGCAAAATTCACAATCCCCAAATTTCAGTGTCGTCCAGCTTATTTCCCCTCGATATTCACCATAAATTCATGAACCTTGGTTACAAAGACAGTGAGAGAATTACTTCCTGCACAAAACTGCACTTTTATTAGTAAGAAACAGGAATAAATCCGTACAGACACCAAATTCTTCAAATTCATTCACGTATGGACACCAAATTCATCCCATGTGTTTTTGGTGAATAAATGAATTAGCGCTCGATTAAGTGTGAAATAGATCCACTGCAGGAGGAACTCAATTGTACAGTGAACGTTGTAACATGGAAACTCACCCCTCACAGGAAAAACGGGTCGGTTCCGTATGTAACTGGCGTGGACACCACTGGTTATGTACGGATCTGTAAATTGATGTGTGATTCTCATCCACAAAGTCAGAAAAACAGGAATTTCTAAGCATGGCATGAAACATTAGGAACCAAAAAAGTCATAATTTTCATCCACACATTGCAACTAATTTTACAGAAATTTCCCCAGTTTCAGAGAATGACCCAAAAAATAAAAAAATTAAAAATAAATAAAAATTATATATATATATATTTGAATGCAGTAATAAAAAGTGCTATATGTCTTAGAATCCAGAGGTTGGAATAAACCAGTTATTCCTCTCACTCTGATTTGATATGGCTAATAACCCATCCTGCTTTGCCTCATGAGTTCATTCTGATCAGAAGTCGTGGAATAGCTGTTAAATGTAGTCAGTTTTACTTGAACCACAGGAACTAAAGTGACTTCCTCTTGGTGCATGAGAAGAAACCAAAGTGCATCAAGTTAGATAAAAGAATTCTGCTCTCTATTTTCGAGCAGTGAGTTTATGTACAGTATAGTAATAATAATCCGTTTCTTTTACAGTGAAAAGAACGAGAAGCAGCAAAGTGACTTCCGTTTCTGATTTCTGGTGGTTGGATGATAAAGACTCTCTACTTGCTACAGGAAAACTCTCAACACTGAACATTTATACGTTGCTTGCAGCTATGTGATAATTGGCAGTTGACTGAGAGGACAGGAAAGCTTATATTAATCTATCGTATTATACCAGATGCAGTATGCGAGCACTTCTGTACACTGCACTACTATTATCCATGTAGGTGTGATGGAAGACGGGAGCAGCAGTCAAGTGCATTTGAACATTATTTCATCAACATCAGTTTCACTACGAATTTGTACACATTTGTGCGACGATCAGCCCACAAAACAACATGCTTTCTGCCTCTGTTTTTAGCACAAGCACTTCAAGAGTTTTATTTACAATATATAACCTTTAATTATAATGAAATTGCAATTAGAGACATAATCTCTCACTCTCTCTCTCTTCTCTCCCTCTTTCTCTCTCTCTCTCTATTGTTTGCTGAGCAGCTTTGTACTACTAGTGTTGTGGGGACACAGCCGACACTGGGCGAGGGCGGGATACATCCTGACCAGCTCGTCAGACCATTGCAATCCAGCACACACACAACCATTCACACTCATGCCCACTCCTAGGGCAGTTTGGAACAGCCAGTCAGCCTAACATACACTTCTTTGGCCTGTGAAAGGAAACCAGAATACCTGGAGGAAACCCACACAAGCATGGGGAGAACATGCAAATCCACACAGAAACGCCCTCACCCACTACTTGAACCCAGGACCTTCTTAGTGTGAGACGGACATGCTGGAGGTTTACTATGTTCTGTAAATATTGCATTGGGAAATGACAGATACTGATGACAATACTTTTTAGACTGATACCGTATACTTTTACATTTAGACTTATTATTTGAAGACAGATTTGACAACAGACACTTAGTCAAATATTTTCTTGTAGACATCTTTCTACTGACTTTCAGATTCAGGCTTTTATGTTGTTTGTATCATAGTAACATTGTACTTCTTCTCAGTAGGTTTCTAAGGAGCTTATATCATATGGTTTAATGAATTATTTAGGGTGTCTGCAGGTACTTACCAAGTCCAAATAGTTCCTTAATGTTTTTTGTTATATAGTTTAGGAAACAAGAAAAACAAACTCCAACAAGGTGTTTATGATTTATTTTTCCATTTTTAAGTGAGATAACGATGACGCTACCTGCTCGAGTGCATGTGACAAACTGTGAGGGTCTGTCATTTTGATTCAAGGATTATCCACTCAGAATAATGATTTATGTTCGGACACAGTGGACCAGTCAAATCTGACCCTTGTAGTACATACTAATCATTATTCATTCTTTCAAGAAATTTTCTCTTTTCTGATTGGTGGAAAGCTATTAAATCAATCTAGGTATTGTTCTATGAGCCAACTTATCCATCAGTGACATAGGATAAAGTGAATAAGTTAATAATAATGAATAGTGAATAATTCTCCATATCATACTTTACCTCCTTCAGTGATCGTTTAACAATCCCACTGTTACACGGTAAAATGTTGACATTCTGATAGTAAGAGTGTTATTTGTTTAATTTTAGGTATGTAAATGTTAGGCTTTTATTTGGGTAATCAAAGTTTTCATTATCATTACTCATTAAATTTATCAACTAATCAGAAACAAAAGATTTCTCTATAAATCAATAAAACAATAAATGTTAGCTGCAGCTTGAGAGGTAATTAATTATTGTTAATGATAATATTGATTCATTCATCCGTTTCCTGAACCGCTTAATCCTACTAGGGTCACTGGGAGGCTGGACCCAACTCTAGAGGAGGTCCGGGTACACCCTGAACAGCTCACCAGTCCATCACAGAGCCAACACACAAGCACAACCGTTCACCCTCAATTAGCCGTATGTGCATGTCTTTGGACTGTTGAATAAAACTGGAGTAGCCGAAAGAAAACCCATGCAAGAACAGGGAGAACATGAAAACTCCACACAGAAGCACCCTTGGTGATTCCGGGACCCGAACCCAGGACCTTCTTGTTGTGAGATTCCACCACTAGCTGGCTTTGAAACAGTTTCTTCTCCAAGGCAGTCAGAGCACTATGCTGCCTCCCAGTGCTCAACTGGGCGAATCATACACCGAAACCTACTACTGCACACCACACTTCATAGAGCGGCACCAGTCACCTCCATATATCAGTCACAATATTTATAGAACTCGTTTTGCTGCTATTATTGCTGCTAAAATATTCAGTAGTTTACAGATATAGATCATGTTCTGTTATTGTCCTGTATTTACTTTCTTAAACTCATCTTACATTTTGGTGTATTTGCACTTTATGTCGTCTTGTATATTGTTGTCTTGCACCGTGGTCCTGGAGGAATGACAGCCGGTTTCCATGCAGATAGCAATAAAGCCAGTAGGGAAAAGGTCAGTTGTTATTGTCAAATGTTATTGTAAACTGATTCAGCACCAAAACAAGATGTAAAACAGGTAAATAAGAGATACTAAGCTGGGGTGGTTTTACCAGGAATCCTTTATATTCAATGATAATAGAAGACAACACTTCGGATATTCACGAGTGAATGGGTAACTAAAAAGTTACAGATCAGTGATGCAGACTTTGAAACCTTGTGCATTATGTCATTGTTGATTTAAGCATTTGAAAGCTAAACATCTCATAATCCCAGCATAATCATTAAAGAAATCTTAAAAACAAAGCAAACAAACAAAAAACCCAACACCCTGCAGTGCAACATCGTTTAGGGAAATGACATCACTGCTTTTTCTAGTTATGGGGAGGTTAAATCTTCCTCTTCCTTATCAGCCCCTTCACCTTTTTCTCCAACCTGGGATGCAAGCAAAATTTCTTCCCTCTCACATACACGCTGAAAATGAAAGTTACAACAAACTGAATCAGAATCAGTAGTAAATAATAGAGATATTTAATGTTAGGATTTCTTTTCAAACAAGACAAGCATGTCTACTTACATCAGCGCTTGAATTTCACATGCTCCAGCATCTGATTGAAACTCATATTTCTCAGCACTTTTCAGCCAGTACTTCCTTAACTTATCTGCAGTTTGTAAGCAGCATTTCGGGGGCTGTGCTGGAAACCAATATCAGATATTTATTATTCCAGTTCTTATACAAGTTCAGTTTTTAAAACCAGTAATAAAAATAAGCACAGCATAATACAGTGTGTGGTACGGTGGTGTAGTGATTAGCACATCCGAATCACAGCAAGAAGGTCCTGGGTTCGAGTCCTGGGCTTGGTGAGGGCATTTCTGTGTGGAGTTCGCAGTTTGCAGTTTCCTCCCGAAGTAAAAGACACGCACATTAGGCTAAAATTGCTGCTAGGTGTGAGTGTGAGTGTGAATGGTTGTGTGTGTGTTGTCCTGCGGTGCTCAGGTTAGCTGTGAGTGAGCGTAACAGAGTATTTGAAATGTTTTACTGGCATACAATGAATAAAAGAAGTAGAAAAAGAAGACTTTAAATATGAACCAGATACATTTGCTGAATGGTAACACACAGTAGCTATGTTGCATGTGCATTAAATAATAATTAAGGTGAAAGTCAGTTTGAACAACTAAATTCCTTTACAGTGTTCATACATGACACACCTTCGAGCAAGGCATGTCAAGACAACTGTCCATCAGAGAAGAAGTGTACAACATGAAGTGAAAAACACTAAACTAGGACCTGCACTCATCCAGGTGAGACA
This sequence comes from Neosilurus mollespiculum, assembly GCA_030014195.1. NCBI lineage: Eukaryota > Metazoa > Chordata > Actinopteri > Siluriformes > Plotosidae > Neosilurus > Neosilurus mollespiculum. The sequence continues at coordinate 19,660,186 of JAQMYF010000015.1, forward strand.
GGAAAGTCATATAACTATCATAAATTGTTTGTTTTGGCTCTTCTAATGATCAAAACAGGCCACATCATTTAGTTTTATAGTATTTGTTTAATTGGTTGAACTGAATATTTTGCCTTTTTTTTCATTTAAGCAAACAAATACATGCGAATGTAAAAGCACTAAATACCATATAAAATAAAGTATTATTTTTATTTCCCAGATAGAGAGCTGTAATCCTATTGAAATCTGCTCACTGAACCTCGTAGATTAAATCCTGCTGTGAATTTTGAACATCACAAGCATCATTCAATCAGTCTGTTTGTTTATTAATCATAAAAACAACAAGCAGAACTGAGCTCTATAATAGCACAGTATGATGAAGAGTAATTAGAATATTTTGTAATAATAAATTTAAAGGCTTCACCGGATCATGTGCCATCATCAGGATTAAATATAACTTGATAGCAAACCTAACAATGAATTCCATCACCTACAGCTAAAGAAGTTGATTTCTAGTTGATTTATTTTATTCTAATTTCCGTTTAATCATTTTTTAAGTACATTTTGAAAAAATTAAGAAATTGTAATTTTCCCTTTTGATAATTTGTTTTTTGCAATTTAACCTTGTTTTAAGTTTGATCACATATATACAATGGGTAAAATATTTTTTCCTTCCCCTTCGGTAAGATGACTTACCTTTAGTGGTAATAAAGATGTTGGCACACAGGAGGAGAAGCAACACGGCGGCAACACGGAGCTCCATTCTGAGAGTGAGTCAACATGTACAAAATAACCTTTTCTTCGGTTGCACGCATTCACTCTCACTTTGGAGGTTCAAAGACTTATCATTTGCATTCCTAGTAACGCCTACCATCATCCTCTAGCGTGTCTAAGCACATTGCTTTCACATGTGACATTAGATATTTAATTCGATATTTAATAGACTTCAATAATAGTTGGACAACACATAGATTGTGTATGTGGCCGATATAAAGATGGGTTAGAATCAGAAATCTTAAAAATGTTAAAAGATCAAGTATAAATAAAAAAAGGCCTTTTTGATGTCTACTTGAGAATAGCGGGCGACACGGTGTTGTAGTGGTTAGCATGTCCGGCTCACTACAAGTCCGGCAACTCCAGTACTCCGGTTTCCTCCCGCAGTCCAAAGACATGCACATTAATCTAATTGGTTGTTCCAAATTGCCCCTAGGTGCAGGATTACCGATTCCAAGGTCAGAGGTTCAAGCCCCACTATCACCGGGTTGTCACTGCTGTCCCCCAAGTGCAGCTAACCTGGTTATGAAAGGCCGGCCATGTCTCTCACTGTCTGTGGTGATAAGCATGTAAAAGAATCACTGCTGATTTTCATAAAGAGTAGGATGCATTGCTGTCAGTGTGTTTCTGCCCTGCGATGGCCTGGCGAGCTGTCCAAGGTGTCCTCGCCCAGAGTCGGCTGAGATGGGTGCCAGCCTCCCCGCGACTCTAATTAGGATTAAGCGCTTCAGAGAATGAGTGAAGGATATTAATTATAATTATACATTATAATGAAATAATTACCTAACAATTATTAATATAAATTATTCACTAACAGTGAGGTGGATGAGGTGCAGAATTGTTTTAGTATATACTACATGGGAACAGAAGCAAAAAAAAAAAAAAAACAGACTAATCACAATAACTGAGATGTTAAAGGTTTATTTTTATTAATTTAATCAGGACAGACGAAGACAAACTCCCAGTGCAGGAAGGTGCAGACCGGAGAGGTGTAGACTCTTAAGACTCTTTTCACTTTGTTCATATTATGCAGAAACATAATGAAAAGCAAACTAAAGCAAAGCTAATTAATAAGGAGTGTTTAGAGCATACTCGTTTAGATTTTAGCTCATTCTACACACCCACAGAAGAAACCGTCTCTGGAAAGGTGTGTTTGCACAGTGAGTGATAATTTTGTTTACTGAATACTACAAGGAAATACATGAAGAACAATGAGATTTGTAAGGAATTTTTTTTTTTTTTCATTTTAATGATGCTGGAGTGCTCGTGTATTTCCATCGATGGATTCTGCGTGTTCACCCTGTGCTTGCATGGGTTTTTTTCCCCCCAGGTATTCCAGTTTCCTCCCACAGTCTAAAGTTATCAACATTAGGCTGACTGGCTGTTCCAAATTGCCCCTAGGTGTGTGTGTGTGTGTGAGTGTGTGGTAGCCCTGCGATGGTCTGATGAGCTTTTCTGGGTGTGCCCTGCCTTCGTCCAGTGTCAGCAGAGAAAGGCTCCAGCCTCCATTAGACTATAATAGGATTAAGCGTTTCGGCAAAGGAGTGAGAGTGAGTGGGTAAATAATGTTGAATAAACAACAAAATAATTATATAATATAAACGGAATTACATCACTCAGACTCAGCTCGGGCGTTTCTGTGTGGATGTTCTTCCTGTGTTATTATGGGTTTCCTCCAGGTAGTCCGGTTTCCTCCCACAGTGCTAAAACATGCACATTAGGCTAATTGGTGGTTCCAAATTGCCCCTAGACGTGAGTGTGAGTGGTCGTGTGTGTTGCCCTGCGATGGTCTGACGAGCTGTTCAGGGTGTATCTGCCTTCGCCCAGTCCCTATGATCCTGAGGATAAAACGGTTCGGCATGAAAGTGAGTACGTGAATTAAATCAGACACTCTTCCCTACAGAAATAAAAGGTTAACGGCATATTTAAAAAATAATCAATTTCCAAAAATGCCGAGGTGATGGCATGCATGACCACATACAAAACTCCTCTGAAAATAATTATGTATAAGGGTCGGATGAAGTACAAGATTTTTCCCTACGGTCTCTTTAATTTGATTCCATACATATTTGTGTGAGATGTTGGTTTTGTAAAAGTCTGTAACTGTTGACTGATTGTGAAAAGGATGTTTATAACTGACAGATGTGTGAGAGATGAAAAATACAATGGGTTTAAAGCATCAGTAAAACTACACTTATTATTATCGTTGGCACGGACTTGTTACATCCTGTAAAGCAGTCTGGCGTGACAGTGACTCACTAATGACGGTGGTTAATCTTGTTTGTTGAACAATAAATTTGTAAGGAACAAGAAATTGCCTGAAATGACTACAACAAAGGAACGGTGAGAAACAGGTGACAGGAGTGTACTCTAAAATAAATAAATACATCAGTTTTATTTAAACACACTAAATAGAATGTTACTGTTGAATTTATTAACTACATATTTACACACAAATCCTGATGAAGAACTGAGCAGTTCATTATAGCAAATGAGAACATTGTGTACACATAGAATATGCAGGAGGAGACTTTGTGTTAGGTTTTTTTATGGTCATACAAATCAAGTGTCTTTAAACTGTTGAACTTCTCTCTGTTTCACGGTAGCCAGGCTGAGGAGATGCAAAAGCATCTCTCCTCTTGAAATGCTGCTCAACACAGTGCTTCCTTCTGCAGGACGCTTATACCTGCTGTCTTCTGAGCAGCCAGAATCCAGAACACAACTCTCTGGGGGGGAAAAAAAAAAAATAATGATGGGCACACACTATATGTTCTCCTTTATTTCTCTTTTATGATTTTCCTAAACAAAAGCTCAATCAAACCCCACGCCTGTGCAGATGAGCACATTCTATATAGCCACGCCTCTATAGAGGACCACACTCTAACTGTCGTATCCCATGTGAACTGACCAATCATGTGTTGATTACCCCAGTGACTGTGTATAAAACCCTTGAATGTTGTGAAATAAATGGGAGAGCTGCTGAACCATGTGTCTGTCTGTGCTGTGCTGTGTTGTGTTTATGTTTCACAGGATGCTGGTGAGGGAGGGTAAAATCTTAGAAAGGGAGGAGTATCTAAAACCAAGTGTGGGAGAAAGTCCTTTTATCTTAATATTCAATAAAATCAAAATCTAAAAGGTAAAACTTGCAACACATCAAAAGACACTGTGTCAATAATCAGAGTTTCAGTCACAGACTTTGATTTTGTAAAGACTGGAAATCCTGCAGTGTCACTACTTGCACAACTGCAACTAGATTCCTTCTGAGAATATTGTACGATTTGCATGAATGTTAAGAAAAGAAAATGACGGACTTAAGAAAGCTTTCTGTGACAGTAATATCGCGTAATAGTTGTTTGGTATAATACTAGGCTTCACTGAGACAACGAGATATTCACACAGCTTTTTATCTCTAATTCAAATGGATGTGAGGAGTATTGTTGACACGTATGATGTGTGTCCGTCTGTCTGTTGCATTCTGCTAACTCAAAAACGTCATTACCGATCATCACCATTTTTCGTGTGGATGTTGTGACTGGGTAACCAACAAGCATATAGATTTTTGTCGTGGTTCAATATTCGATATAGCTGCCGCAGCTGCCATTTTAAATTTGCATTCTGTGCACTAGCTCAAAAACACAATCACCCATCAATTTTGGTGTGGATGTTGGGACTGTGTGACCTCACAAGCCTATCGGTTTTCGTCGCAGTCCAATATCCAATATGTTCGCTGCAGCTGCCATCTTGAATTTGTATTTTGCACAGTAGCTCAAAAATAACATTACTGATCATCACCATTTCTGGTGTGGATATTGGGACTATGTACCCACACAAACCTATCGATTTCCTTCACAGTGCAATATCCAGTGTGGCCACCACAGCTGCCATCTTGAATTGAAATTGAAAACACCATCAATGATTATCACCAATTTTGGTGGCTTGGGACTGGACATACTTTTTATAATGTGATGGGGTGTGAGATATTGAGCCACTTTGCGGGGCTATTTTTTTTTTGTTTGTTTTAACATTAACTGATATTATATGGATTTGATAAGAAAGACTAGATAAATACACTGTCTTCTCTTCTTTGCCTTTTATGCCTTTTTTAAAAAATACACAGCCCAAACTAAATAAACACACAAAAAATAAAAAATAAAAAAAATCACCATTTGGATTTAAATAAACGAATACTCAAAAGCGTCTTCCAATGAATTAACACTTTAATGTGTTGGAGAGTTTTTGGCATCCCAATAATCTTGGGAGCTATGTTGTCGGGGGCATTAGGCCCTGCCTGGGTCTTCCAAGGCAAATTGGTCCCAGGGTATGGGTCAAACAAAGAGCAATTCAAAAAACCTTGATGAAAAGGTAACACAGATGTAGGACAACCTTGCCTGGAAAAGAGAAACCGTGGCACCCCCTTGGAGCCAGACCTGTGAAGGGGGAACTCACCGGTGATTGGCTGGTGGCTGAGCCTTAGCCACCTGGGGCTCTGCCTGAAAAAGCCACAAACCTTGTGGGCCCACCACATGCGAGGTTGGGTGCAGCGTGAGCCGGGTAGCGGCGAGGGCGAAGGCATGGGTGTAATGCCTGGCATCACAAACTGACTGTCGTGACAGGGAATGTCACCTCACTGTTGGGGAAGGAGCCTAAGCTAGTGCATGAGGTTCAGTAGTACCAACTAGATATAATTGGGCTCACCTCCACACACAGTGTTGGCTCTGAAACCATACTCCTGGAGAGGGGCTGGACTATCTCTTATTTTGGAGTTGGCCAGGAGAAGAGGCGCTGGGTTGGTGTAGGGATACTTACAAATCCCTGGCTGGTGTTAGAGCTCTCTTCAGTGAGTGAGAGGGTTGCCTTTTTGTGACTGCAAGTTGCAGGAGGGAAGGTTCTGACTGTTGTTTGTGCTTATGCACCAAGTGGCTGTTTGGATTACCCAGACTTCTTGGAGTCTCTAGGTGGTGACCTGAAAGGGTGTGATTGGGAGGAACGGCCTTCCCTTCTGGACTACTGTGCTGGGCATGGACTGTCCATAACAAACACCATGTTTGAGCATAAGGTGGTTCCTAGGTGTGGACTTTGTAATCTTATTATCAGACCTTCGGTCATATGTCTTGGACACTCATCTGAAGAGAGGGGCAGAGCTGTCCACTAATCACCACCTGGTGGGGAGTTAGATCCGGTGGTGTGGAAGACTTCCCGACAGACCTGGAATACCCAAATGAGTAGTGAGAGTGAACTGGGAATGTCTGGAAGAGACCCCTGTCCATGAGATCTTCAACTCACACCTCCAGGAGAGATTTTCGCATGTTCTGGGGGAAGTTGGGGACATTGAAACAGAATGGTCCATGTTCAGGGCCTCCACTGTGGAAGGAGCTTCCAGGAGTTGTGGCCAGAAGGTCCTTGCTGCCTGTTGCAGCAGCAACCTAAGAACCTGCTGGTGGACACCAGTGGGGAAGAAAGCTGTCAAGCTGAAAAAGGAGGCAGGTATTGAGCGGCCAAACAGGCTGCAGCTTTGGCGACCACAGAAGCAAAAACGTGGGCATGGGAGGAGTTCAGGGAGGCATAGTTAAGTAGTGGAAGAAGCACTTTGAGGATCTCCTCAATCCAGCCACCATGCCCTCCACTGATGAGGCGGAGTCTAAAGATTTGGGGAAAGGTGAGGGGGACACTGACAGAGGTCACTGAGGTAGATCAAATGCTTCTCGAGGGAGGAGTGGACGAGATTTGCCCCAAGATGAAGACTTTGGATGTTGTAGGGCTATCTTGGTTGACATGCCACTTCAGTGTCGCATGGCAGTCCGGGACAAAACCTGTAGAGTGAGAGATTGGGGTGGTGGTCCCCATTTTTAAAAAGGGGGACCAGAGAGTGTGTTCCAATTATCAGGATCACACTGCTCAGCCTCCCCAGGAAAGTTTACTCAATGGTATTGGAGAGGAGTTTACTCCACGGTGTGGGCTCTGACCGACTGTCGAACCTCTGTTTCAGGAAGAACAGTGTGGATTTCATCCAGGTAGGGGAACATGGACCAGCTCTTTATTCTTGCAGAGCTCCTGAGGGAATCATGAAAGTTTGATCAGTCTACATGTGTTTTGTATATTTTAAGAAGGCCTACAACAATGTCCTCTGAGGGAGTATGGGGCACTGGGGTCACTGTTGTGAGCTACAAGGTCTCTGTATAACCAAAGCGAGAGGTGCATCAACATTATTGGCTCAAAGTTAAACGCTTTTCTAGTGTTGGACTCCACCAGGGCTGCCCCTTGTCACTGATCCTGTTTGTGGTTTTCATGGACAGGACCTCAAGGCGTAGTTGTTGAGAGGAGGGTGTTTGATTTGGGAAAGTCAGGATTGCATCTGTTCCTTTTGTGGATGATGTGGTTCTGTCAGTGACTTTAAAACGTGCACTGGAGCAGTTGGCAGCTGAGTGTGAAGCAGCCAGGTTGGGAGACAGCTCCTTCAAATCTGAGACCATAGTTCTCAACCGGGAAAAGGTGGCGTGCTCCCTTTACAAAGGAATTCAAGTATCTTGGGATCATGTTTGCGAGTGATGGTAGAATAGACCAGGAAATGGACAGATGAATCGGCTCTGCATCACCAGTAATGAGGGTGCTGCACCAGTCTATTGTGGTGAAGACGAGCTGAGACCAGAGGCAAAGCTTTCGATTTACCGGTCCATCTACGTTCCAACCCTCCGCTATGGTCATGAGATCGTGGATACAAATGTCAAAAATTAGTTTCCTTTGGAGGGTATCTGGGCTCAGCCTTAGAGGTAGGATGAGGAGCTCAGACATCTGTAGGGAGCTTAAGGGTAGAGATGTTGCTCCTTCACATCGAAAGGAGTCAGTTGAGGTAGTTTGAGCATCTGATTAGAATGCCCCCTGGTCACCTCCCTTTAGAGGTGTTCCAGGTATTTCCAATTGGGAGAAGGCCCCAGGGCAGACCCATAACTCACTGGAGGACTGGGAACGCTGTGGAATCCCTCAAGAGGAGCTAGAGAGTGCTGCTGGGGAGAGGAATGCCTGGGTTTCCCTTTTAGACCTGTTCCCTATGCAACTTAGGAGTTGATGGATACGCCGGCAAATGTGCATCATAATCAAACCTAAAGGTGATATAATTAACCATACCGGCATCCGCACTGGAAGCGAAGAGTGAAAAGCAGTTTGAGTGAATTGGCTCATGACACATGTTGCATGTTTCCCACTTCCAAATATTTCCAAGTGAAACCATGAGCAGTGGAGAGCTAGTTCCCTACAGGAAGTATAGATATGCAACAGTATCTAGCTGGTTCACTAATAAATGTTATATTAGGGGGCACCTGTAGCCTAATGGTTAGAGAAGCGGCTTTGGGACAGAAAGGTTGCTGGTACGATTCCCGAACCAGCAAGGAAAATGTGTGGTGGTGGGGGAGTGAGCTGCACCTTCCCTTCCTCCACCTTCATGGCTGAAGTGCCCTTGAGCAAGGC
>JAQMYF010000015.1:19681016-19691640 GCA_030014195.1 Neosilurus mollespiculum
ACACACACACACACACACACACACACACACACACACACACACACACACACACACACACACACACACACACACATTCTATTTACCTCTAAGTATTTTGTTCAATGCTTTAATTTTAGAATAAACTAAGACATTAACCTGCATACAGTCAAAAAAAAAACTGAAAAAAAAAAGGAGTTCTAATACATTTGACAGCACTGTAAAAAAAATTAACCATAAAAGTGATGGTAAATTTGCCAGATTTGCCTGTAAATTACCGTTAGTGTTACGGTAAGAAATTCTTTACCGTAAATATATACACTACAGTAAATTACTGTAACTCCAGTATGAAACAGCTTAAATAATGCAATAAAAATTACCATATTTTGAACAGTAACAGATATCTTACTGCAAACATGGCAACAGAAAATTACTGCAATTTGTACAGTGCTTTACATTTACAGCATTTGGCAGACGGTCTTAACATTTTTATACAGCTGAGCTGTTGAGGGTTAAGGGCCTTGCTCAAGGGCCCTCAGTGGTGGTTGTGGGGATTGAACCGCTGATATTCAGATCAGTAAGCCATCACCTTAATCACTAAGCAACCGCTGCCCTACAGCTTTAAATGTATCCGTAAACCTTACTTCTTATGTACCATGTTGCTGCATGGTATAATATAATAATTATTATACAGCATATAAAACACCTGATATAAAGAACATTCAAAGTAATAAAAATGCTATTTCATATATAAATAGGTTCCACCTCACCCAGCGCAGCGCTACAATGTGTTTAACAGCAAGAAGCCATTAACCTACGTGTAAGCCTACTGCAATGTTTTTCGCTGCCGATGTTAGCTAATATTTTTATAACGTTAGATCCAGTCAGTTTGTGCACTTGCTAAACACTTAGAAGCTATTTGAGTAGTTATGTTGACTATTTTAGCCCTTGTTTAATATGGTTAACTGTGTGATTAACATGTGGTTGCACTCACGTAGCAATCTGTGAAAATCTATTATGGTATCAATGCAGACAAAGCCATGTGCGGGAAGCTGCAGATACTTCGCACCAAAGACAATTCCCGGGATGTTATGTAGTTACGGTAACTTACTGCAAAACAATCATACGGTATATTACTGTAGCAAATAACATATATTAGCGTAAGAACTACGACAATCAATTACAGGGTGTATATATTAGTGTATTCTACATGGAAACAACTAAAATATTTTATATTTTCATATTATTTTATATTTTTATAAAACAATATAAAAAACCCTAAAATATTATAATATCTAATGTCATTTTTATGTTTTTAACTTATGATGGTGATCACATTTACTCCACCACAGTGATTATGCTATACAGAAACCTAAAGGGGCCCTGAGTTAAAGTCTCTTTTTAAAATAATTTTAAACTAATTCCGAGTTTTAGTTTAACCTCATAAGACCCCGACTGGCCTCATACGGAGACATCATATTTCCTCCCAATTATCTGTGTTTATGTCCTTTTAAGATCCTCATATGAGAACCACTGGGTATTACTGTTTTGCCAAAGTCCTTCCTGGTTAAAGATGTTGATCAAGTTTAGTAGTAATCTGGTTATAAGAAACAGTAATGGTGCGGAGAAATGACACGGCACACGACACTGGTGTTTGGGTCTTAGGAGGCTATACTACATGGAGACATAAGAAAAGCAAACTATAATGAGATATTAATGGTTTATATTTCCATTTTTAAAGTATGACAGACACCGCCTACTCCATCCCAATGGTTATGCTCACTTTATGATGTCATCACTCAAAATTTAAATAGAGAAAAATTTTACCTTGAGAAACGTAACTGAGTTTTAAGCCACTACTTAGATTTAACAAATGCAGCACCTAAAAAAAAGTACTGCTAATTTAATTGCTAATAAACTGTGCTTATTTTTGCTCTGATCCCAGTGACCAATTCAGCACAAACAGCTTTCTATCTAAAGCCCCAGTACACAGTTAGTGTCTTGTTTCATTAAACTATACACACTCTTGTCCATACATCATCTCCTTCCTGCTTTGTTTAAAATCACACTAAACACTCAATCAGTAGCCCATAGTTCGACTTACTCTGACTGTAAAAACTATCCCTATAGCATTTGCGCTTGAGCATCATAGTGATGACATGGCATGCTTACTGGATGTGTTCAGTGATACTTGCCTGTCTAAGAGGTGGATCTGTAGAGGCACGCTTTCCTCCGCGAGGGCAGTTCTGGATGTAGCATGCGCAGGACAGCGACAGAAGGCACAGCACACGCACCGCTAGTGAAGAACCGCACATCTCTGCCTTATTACTTATTGAGCTTTTTCATATCAGGCTGTATTCAGGACCAACCCTTTTATACTGTGCTTGTATTCTCGACACTGTAGATGTTTAAACCAGACGTTAGAACCCTAAATGTATTCCTACTCACGGTCTCCATAAAAGCTTCCTATCCCTCAGCAGGCTGTGGTCTGTGAGCATGTTATAAGCCCATAAATTTAAATCACCTGTAGTTACTGCATGAAACCAATTTGATTTTATGAAGGAAAGGTCAGGGTTGGGTCATACCTGGTATTTGGTGCAATCAGTCATCCAAATCACATACAAAATCAAATCTTTTTTTGCTTTATCATGAAAAAATAACTTGCTCAGGAAGCCTATTCAAAACTCTTGGGTGAATGGAATAGATTTTAACAAATGAACCTAATGAAACGGTTCCCTCAGTGATATTCAGTGCTTCAGTATTATGTTTAAAATGAAATAGTAAACGTTTTAAATGAGACTTTTGCTGGAATTTATATTATTTCGTTGTGGAACCATGGTGTACTGGTTAGCACATCCGCCTCACAGGAAGGTCCCGGCTTTAAGTTTGCATGTTCTCCCCGTGCTTGGATGGGTTTCTTTTAGGGTATTCTTGTTTCCTCCAAGTCCAAAGACATGCCCATTAGGCTAATAGGCTGTTCCAAATTGCCGCTGCGTGTGAGTGAGTGCTGCGTTGTGATGGTCTGGCGTGCTATTTTGGGTGTACCCCACCTTCGCCCAGTGTCAACTGAGATGAGTGAGTGAGTGAGTGAGATATTATTCCAGATTGTTCATTAGAAATACAATGAATAAACCTGGGAACACAGGAGTGGAGTGATCCAGCTGTGATCCTAATCCTAAATATTAAAGTGATCACATCCGCTGTCTTTTTCCTTTAGAAGAGAAACTGTGAAAACAGAAAAAAAACCCCAGAAAACCACAAAACTGTTGTGTCACTAACACTGAGAGTAACTGAACTAAAAATAACACATAAAAGGAATAAAGACTGATGTTTTACTGCAACTAACATCAGTGGAACGGTGGGGAGAAGGTGGGTCAGAGGTCAAACATTTAAATGTAACATATCTTATTCAAAAGCACAGCATATGGTAAGGAAGTAAACAACAGAAATGTTCTGCATCCAAAACAAAAACAATTTGGGCTATTTATTATATAATATTTTCAAAGAATTCAGTGACATGAAGGCGACACAGAAGCACAAAGAAGAACTGAAACAGTATACATATTTAGTATACACTACATGGGAATGGTGTGAGCCGATTGGTTTGCTATCTCAGGATGATTAACATTCATGCAGCGAAGGTGAGATGGATGTCACTGAATATTTTCAAAAACAAAACATCGAGGTGCATAATTGTTTTAGTAGATTCTACATGTACAGCTATGCAAACAAGCACAGTAGAAAGCAATGTTAATTTATTTTATTAATTTATTTATTTTTACGATGGATGCAGACAAGCTCCAAGTGCAGACAGCATCCGACTAGGGGGGCAGAGAGGCTAGAGCTGACACTATGCAAAGGTGGGGTACTCCCTAAGCAGCTCGCCAGACCACTGCAGGGCCAACACACACACACAAACACAAACATTCGCATTCACACCTGGGGAAAGTTTGTAACAGCCAATTAGCCTAACATGAAAACTGGTGTACTTGGAGGGAACCCACACAAGCTCCTGTTCTCATGTACTGTGACTGTAGCCAAACAACCTTAGACTCATCTGTCCATAGCAAACATTACAAACGGTAATCTTACTTTCATGTTCTTTTTGGACAGCACAGGCTTCTTCCTGGACAGCATGGTGACACCTCAGAGCAAGAAAGTCTTTGGCTTGGGTGTTTCTGTGAGGAGTTTGTATGGGTATTCTTCCAGGTACTCTGGTTTCCTCCCACAGTCCAAAGACATGCACATTAGGCATTAATTCTATTTTGGCCATAGCTGAGCCAAGGTGAGCTCCTTCCACATCGCTTGATGCTCCATCAGTGCCATCAACTCACAACTGGAGTCCACGCCAGTATCATACTTAAGGACATCAACAAACAACATTAGGCTAACTGGCTGTTGAACTGGCCCTAGGTGTGGATGTGAATTGTTGTGTTTATGCCCTGCAGTGGTCTGGTGAAATGTTCAGTGTGTACCTCCCCTTTACACAGTGTCAGCTGAGATTAAGCAGTTCGGCACATGAGAGAGTGATGCTTCTTCCTGGCACGCCTCGCATGCAGGTCACATTTGTCCAATCTCTTTCTGTTTGTAGACATACTCACTCTCACATCAACAGTAGCAATGCTTGCAGTTCCTATGATGAAATGTTGGCATTCTTGGAGACTTCTTTTTGCACCAAGAGGTCTGCTCTGAGACTGAAAGCTTGTGACGACATGCAGGGCTTATATACAAACACACAGTGAGGCAGGCAACTAGACACAGGTGAGCACCATAATTGGGATATTGAGAGCCAAAGGGGACAAAAAAAAGAAAATGGAAAGCCAAAGGGGACCACAAAAAAAAAAAAAGAGGCACATAATACTAGAACACCGAGTTAACTGGCTGGAGACGCACAGCAGCAGGACTCACGACTCACGATGGGGTATGGACCAATGAAACGAGGAGCCAATTTCCAGGAGTCCACCTTGAGGGGAAGATCCCGGGTAGAGAGCCAGACTCGCTGACCCTGATGATAGGTAGGCACCGTGGAACGATGTCGATCTGCCTGGTGCTTCATCCTGGCCAAAGCACGTTGCAGGGCTGTCCGGGTCCTCTTCCTGGTCTGACGAAAACGACGAACAAAGGACCGGGCAGATGGTATGCCGACCTCCTCCTTCAGAGCAGGAAACAGAGGGGGCTGTCTGCTGCCAGCTGGAGACACATGTCGTTGGTGGAACGGACAGTTGGGAGGGTTGGGACACAGCGGACAGATTTAAAGTTATTCTGTTCAGCGGTAACTTCAAACTGACCAAGAGCTGATATGGACCCACATGTATCGTACTCATTTTCCAACAGGATGTTTGATTTGGGTTCAGGTTCAAGTTCATTCTTAATTTCAGATATAGTTTCAGGAATATTTTCAGACTCGGTCTCGGATACAAGTCAAGACTGGGTTTCTAACAGGAGGTCAGTCTTGGGTTCTAGGGAAATTTCAGACTCTCCTTCACAAGGAAGTTCATACTTGGGTTAAGGGGCAAATTCAGCCTCTGCATCCAATTGTAGTTCAGACTTGGATTCAAGGGCAATTTCAGATTCTGTTTCCAGAAGGAATTCAGTCTTGGGTTTATGGGAATCTTCAGACTCCCTTTCCAAAAGCAGTTCTGACATCTGTTCAGGGGCAAATTCAGATTTTGTTTCCAACAGGGGTTCTGACTGGGATCCAGTGTCAGAGGGATGTTTAGAATTAGTTTCAAGCAGGAACTCAGCGTTAATTTCAGATGGAAATTCAGACTCTATTTTCAGTGGACCCTCTGAAGACCTTTGGGAAGGAACTTTGGTGTTATCATCTGATGGAGGAACTGCTTGAGTACCGAGTCTGTGAGATGGAGAAGGCGATGAGAAAGCAGAGTTGAGCATTAAATCATGTGTTGACTCCCTGGACAGGCATGGAGGCACTGTTGTGGTGGAGTTCTTCGTGCCGGGTGGAATGACCCAGGCCTGGTTGGCAGGGTGAACTGTCTTCTTCATAAGCTGATTCTGCAGTTCCAACAAGCAATTCCTATCACTATGGAGTGAGCTCACAGTTGTATTTAGTTTAGATACCTCATATTTAAGATCACCCAGTGGAACACACATCTTCTCTGAGTAAAGTTCAGGAGGAGGCAGGCGAAGACCTGAGACTGGAGGAGTGGGCTGTGATAAGGCTGGTGCTGGAGCCGGTGGTGGGTCTTGAGAGATTTGAAGTTGTTGCACCTTTTCAGCAAGATTGATGATGGCTGTAGACATGACTGCCAAGTTTTTAACGAAGCCATCTGGGTTTGTTGTTTCTCCAGCATGATTCCATGTTGCTTCAGTACAGTCCACATCTGGTGTAGGTCTGCTGGATCCATGATGGCCAGATCATACTGTTAGGGTTGTGTACAGAGGGAATAGGATCCACACGCAGACCGAAGGGGTGTAGAGCACAATATTTAATTGATAAACAGGTAATCCAAAAACAGCAGGCAAAATCGGAGTCAAAAACAGGCAATGGTCAGAGATATGCAAGAAGTCAAAAACATAGGCAGAGGTATCCAAAAATCACAAAAGCTAGTAAGAATGGTCAAGGAACAGGCAAGGTCAAAAAACTACTACAGCTACTAACTCTGGCACGATCTGGCAAAGCTTGTGAGGAAATGTAGGGCTTATATACACACAGAGTGAGGCAGGCAACGAGACACAGGTGAGCACCATAATTGGGATATTGAGAGCTAAAGGGGACAAAAAAAGAATATGGAAAGTCAAAGGGGACAAAAAAAAAGAGGCACATAATCCTAGAACACTGAGTTAACTGGCTGGAGTCCTAACAGTACCCCCCCTCTTACGAACGCCGCCTGGCGTCTTAACTGGGGGGGAGTGGGTGTTCTCTCAGAAAGTCCCTGACAAGTCCACGATCCAGAATGTCCCGATCAGGAACCCAACACCTCTCCTCCGGACCATACTCCTCCCAGTCCACCAAGAACTGGAGACCACGGCCCCGGCGACGGACATCCAGCAGCCGGTTGACTGTAAAGGCCTCTGAGCCATCGATGAGGCATGGAGGGGGAGAGGGCTTGGGAACTGGGCAGAGCCGGTTGCTGATAACAGGTTTAATCCTAGACACGTGGAAGGTCCAGTGGAAGCGGCGGAGGTTTGGGGGGAGCTTATGCCACACAGCAGCAGGACTCACGACCTTTACAATGGGGTATGGACCAATGAAACGAGGAGCCAATTTCCGGGAGTCCACCTTGAGGGGAAGATCCCGGGTAGAGAGCCAGACTCGCTGACCCTGATGATAGGTAGGCACCTTGGAACAATGTCGATCTGACTGGTGCTTCATCCTGGCCAAAGCACGTTGCAGGGCTGTCCGGGTCCTCTTCCTGGTTTGACGAAAACGACAAACAAAGGACCGGGCAGACGGTACGCCGACCTCCTCCTTCAGAGCAGGAAACAGAGGGGGCTGTCTGCTGCCAGCTGGAGACACATACTCTAAGTGCTTTAGGTTTTTGCAGATAGTCTGATCAGGAATGTCATAAAGAAACAGGAAAAATCACTTGCTCATCCAGAATTGTGTAGACAGTACAGTCCGCATCTGGTGTAGGTCTGCTGGATCCATGATGGCCAGATCATACTGTTAGGGTTGTGTACAGAGGGAATAGGATCCACACGCAGACCGAAGGGGTGTAGAGCACAATATTTAATTGATAAACAGGTAATCCAAAAACAGCAGGCAAAATCAGGGTCAAAAACAGGCAATGGTCAGAGATATGAAAGAAGTCAAAAACATAGGCAGAGGTATCCAAAAATTGCAAAAGCTAGTAAGAATGGTCAAGAAACAGTCAAGGTCAAAAAACTACTAGGCAAGGATATACAAACGCTGGAAGGGCACAGGAGAAAACTCTGGCACGATCTGGCAAAGCTTGTGGGAACATGCAGGGCTTATATACACACAGAGTGAGGCAGGCAACGAGACACAGGTGAGCACCATAATTGGGATATTGAGAGCCAAAGGGGACAAAAAAAAGAGGCACATAATACTAGAACACTGAGTTAACTGCCTGGAGTCCTAACAGGTACACCTGTGGGGGGCACGGTGGCTCTGCACTGCTGCCTCATAGCAAGAAGAGTTTGACCTTACTATGCTTGTTTGTGTTGCCTCCAGATGCTCCAGTTTCCTCCCAACATCCAAAGACACACACATTAAGTTTAATGTCTAGTTGTGTCTAACTCATTTTGGGTGATTGTGTGTCTGTCTGTGTTACCTTGATGTCTGTCCCCAGCTGACCCCACGCCTGTATCCTCCACCCATCAGTCTACTTTCCATTGGGGGCAATCCTTGGCTAAATGTCCATTCTCCCCATACTGGAAGCAGGTGACATACAGACAAGTGGCTTTTATGTGGTCCATCTTCCCGCAGCTGAAACATGCACCGAGGGCTGTGGCCTTTGCCCCGGCTGCTGCTGACCTTCCTCAGCCCTACCCTCTTCCTCTTCACTGGTGTGGGCTGTGGTGCTGATACATGCTTAGAGTGGTGGTGTGCATGTCTTTTTCTCTGGTTTCTTTCTTATTCTTTACCTTTTCTTTTAGCAGCTTCTTGGCATGGACAGCATATCTTTCAATGGTGAATAGATGTGTGCTTTCCAGAGAAACTGTGTGCACTGTTGTTTCAATAATTGGGTGGTGCCTGGCTTCATCCCACTGAGGAAGCTGTTTTTAAGGTGGGCTTCCCACAGTTCCAGGGTTGGTGCCATCTGTTGCCAATGCTACAAGTCTTGTTAAACTGCTATGTCTCTTGTGTATGTCCATTAGGCATGACAGGTATTGCATGCATGCACTGTGTGATTTTTGTCATGTCCATTCTGAGTTTGTCCCAACTTAGGTCTACAACTTAGTACACTAGGATACAGATGTGAGGTTCCCTGCCCTGTCTGTCAATCATTAAAAGACTGCCAGTTTGCTAAGAGCCTGAGAGTAGTTGACCCTCTCTCAGCCTCTCCCAGTCTCTCCTTCAATTGCTCCAACTGTTGCAGACTAAAAGTCCCTATATCACGTTCCCATACATCAAACTGAGCCAAACTGTCATCCCCATAGTTAACTTTCATAAAGATTATTTTAGGACCTTCATGACTACATCCTGCGTGGGTGGCCACCACTTTTCACAGGAAATTCAGTAATTTCCTTCATCTCACTTCTCCTTTCCACTCTTGCTGTGACTTTCACCCATTTTGAACACTCAGACATGACTTCAGCAATATTTCACTAATAATTTAAGTTCTTTTAATAATGTATTTTTGCTCCATTCAAATGCTACAACTCGATTGTTCAACTCGATATCAGTTTACCTAGCGAGCAGCTTTGCGTGTGCAGCTGAATCACTCACAGACAGAGTGATGGGCTTCTTGTTCTATTTAGTATACTAGAACTTGTAAGAAAGGCTGGTCAATCCTAAATGTCAATCCTAAATGCCCCATTCCTCTACCCCATGGAAACTGAGTAGTTCTGTATCACAGAAATTTGTTTCACTTCACTAAATGCACCGCTAAAATTTCCTGTCATCGGTTTGATGCAAAGGCTGCACACACAAATATTAAATTTGCACTTACATCTTCCTCAGATTCATCCAAAAGAGAGGTCTTGCAAAACACCTATCGCATCCTCATTGCTATAATTGTCCTGGAAATTTAATAAAATCACTTTCAGACACTGCTCATAAAGCCAAAGACTTTTATTACAAAATACAAACTATAGCAACAGGGTGAAGATTGGAGAGATCTCTACCCTTTCTCTCCTCACCTGGCCTTTTATAACACATAAAGGCAGACTACCATTTCATTGTAACAACAGTACATGATTGCAGGCCTGGACTGGCAATCGGGAGTACTGGGAGTTTTCCCGGTGGGCCGAGGTACTTTGGGGCCGTTCCAGCCGGGAAAATGTGTGTTATAAATCACTTCAATCAGATGCTGCGTGGCCCCCTTGTAGCACGGCAAAGGCCCGCCCACTCTGAACAGTCCGCGGATGTTAACAGTTTGCTATAGCGCGGCCTTGTAGTCATGTGGTCCCTCCCTGCCCGTTCATTTGTCCCCATGGGCAAGCGCATGCAGCCTGCCTGAGTCCCGCCCATTCTCATTTAGCTGCTCAGACCGGTGAGTGGGAGAGCAAAATTGCAAGCGATATAGCCAGCTAATTTTAAAACAATGCCATAAAAAATTAAAGAGTCTTTTTCTTGAGGCTGCTAGCTGTATAAAAATTAGAGATTTGTTTGCAGCAGCCAGTGCAGCCAGTGCTTCTTCTCATGATGCACTTGCTGAAGAAGCTCACTGTGAAAGAGAGCCGACAGAGGGCCAGGGCCAGGCTGAGGGAGACCTGCAGGGGGGGAGTGTCAGGGAAACACAGGAGGAGGAGGAGAAGGAGGGGGAGGAGGGCCAGGGCCAGGCTGAGGAAGAGCTGCAGGGGTAGAGTGTCAGGGAAACACAGGAGGAGGATGGCCAGGGCCAGGCTGAGGGAGACCTGCAGGGGGAGAGTGTCAGGGAAACACAGGAGGAGGAGGGAGAGAAGGGCCAGGGCAAAGTTGAGGGAGACCTGCAGGGGGAGAGTGTCAGGGAAACACAGGAGGAGGAGGAGGGCCAGGCTGAGGGAGACCTGCAGGTGG
>JAQMYF010000015.1:19703513-19713958 GCA_030014195.1 Neosilurus mollespiculum
CAGAGGTACGGCCCCCGATGACCACGCGATGTTGTAGAGACGTGTCAACCAAGACAGTCCTACAACATCCAGAGCCTTGAGGTATTTAGAGCCGATCTCGTCCACCCCCGGAGCCTGGCCACCGAGGAGCTTTTTAAGTACCTCGGCGACCTCTGCCCCAGTAATGGGCAGAGCCCCCCCGAACCCCCAGGCATTTCCTCCTCCACAGAGGGTGTGTTGGTAGGATTGAGGAGTTCCCTGAAGTATTCCTTCCAAAGCAAGTGCATAAAAAAAATAAAAGCAAACTAATTCAAGATTTTTATAGCTTATTTTGACATATTTTATTCATCAGAGAGGCAGGTAAGGTGTGCTCTGTGCACTCCGCTGGCAGAGCATAAGCACTGTGTAGCTAACAGCATCTTTTTAAACTCATTTTGAGTTAGTATATAATATGGGAAAATACCAGAAAAGCAAATTAAAACAAGATTCTTGTGGTATATTTTTCCATTTTTTAGGGGTGACAGTGATGACTTCGCCTGCTCCAAGTGACAGTAACAAACTGTGAGTGTCCTTCATTTTGATTCAGGAATGATCCACTCAGAATAATATTTATTAGTATATACTACACACCAACAACACAAACTGATTCACCCTCGATTTCAGGGTAAATTAACAATTATGTACTAAAGGTGAGGTGAATGTCGCAGAATTGGACTGTTCGATTCAGAGACCTCCACCAAGCCCGAGGTGTATAATATTTTAGTATACTGTATACTGCATCAGCACAAAAATATCACATTGACATTACATTTTTATTGTTTATTTATTTATTTATTTTTAACCAGTACAGACTATTATAAATTAATAGTTTGTTTATATAGTTTAACCTTGACAGAGACTGGTCAGGGAAGATATGTGCTTTGAGCTAGGTGAATAAGCGCAACGGAGTGCTTTAAACATAGTCTACCTATTCAGAGTCAGTACAGAATACACACATGTGAAGATCAGCTCTGTAAAGTGGTTTTGCATTCCATTGCAAAAGTTTCGTATATACGACAAGAAGAAAAACAAGAAAAACTAACAAAAATGTGATGTTTATAGTTTATATTTACTTATTCGAACCATGGCAGAGACTGGTCAGGTGAGGCCTGAGCCAAGTTAATAGTACTAGTAATAGTGGTGTGTTTTAAGCATATTCATGAAAGTTAGTACATACTACATGGACGAATATGAAAACTACCTTTGTAATAGTGTGTTTGGGACTAAACAAATCTAAACCAAACTGAGATTTTTATAGTTTATATTTACTGGTCAGGTGAGGCTGTGAGCCAAGCTTATAGTGCTAACAGAGTGTTCTGAGCAGACATTTACAGAGTTTAACTACGTACTAGACATAAGTAAAACAGCTCCGTAAAGGTTTATTTGTTTACTAATGAAACATTTTGTAGTTTATTTTATCATTTTAAAGTGTGATAGTGATGATGCTGTCTGCACGAGTGACCAGGACAAACTGAGAATGTCCATTGTTTTGATTTGAACATTATCCACTGAAGGGTACGGCAGAATTTCTCCACAGCCAAACATTGATCTGTTACTCGAAGTGTTTTATTACAGCTGTTGCTGCTGAATTTGGTACATCCAGGTTTTGAGTTTAGGAGACATTGAATTTTTAACATAGGTGTCTGTCAGTTTCACGGTGTCAAGTCAAGATCCACAGTGTATTTTGTTATAGGTAACTCAATTTGTTTGGAGATCAGAAACAAGTGTTATGAATATATTAAAAGGGAGGAAATCAGAGAGTGGCATTTAGGTCAGTTTTAGACTCTGGATGCATAATTTATGGTTCTGCATCAGAAACAATGCTAATTTTTTGGACACCAATCAACATCAGGCCTTGAGACTCTGTTGCAATGCCACTGAACATTTTTAGGTCCTATACTGAATAAAATATGGGTTTATGAGATTTGCAAATTATTCTCTTTTTATTAAAATTTTATACAACATCCTAAATGTTTACCCCACAGCCATCAGGCTGTTTGGGTATTTTCATTGCCTGAGTTTGTGTTGCCGTTTCCGTTCATGTTGCTGTCCCCATTTTTTCTGGGTTATTTCTCAAGAATTGCTGGGCTTATCACCTTGAAATTTTGCGTGCACATTTGCTATGGTTTGTAGATGTGCAAATTCTTGTCAATTTTTGTGTTCGACCTTTGACCTTTTGATCAGGTTATTTCCCAAGAACTGCTGGGGGATCATTTTGAAATGTTGCACAGGCTTTCTGTGGTGTTTAGGTGTACATAGGCTTATCAGTTTCTTTGTTTGACCTTTTACCTTATAAATTTCATTCATTCATGCATTTTTTGAGCCGGTTATTCTTAATTAGCGTTGCGGGGACGCTGACGCCCATTTCAGCTGACTCTGGGCGAGGGCAGAGTACACCCTGGACAGCTCACCAGGCCATTGCAGGACCTTATAAATTTTGTCAGGGTTATTTCTCAAGAACTGCTAGGAGGCTGAGGCGTTTCGCAGTTTCTGATGTATTTTTTTTGGAATCGGGGTTGTACATGTTCTGTTTCCTAAATGTCCCAATATTCCCACCAACCAGTTTCATTTTTACTAATTCTCCTAAGTGTACTGTTAAGCCTCCAGTGTGTGAGATCTCATCCTTGATTGGTTCTGCGAGGTTCTCTCTTGTCCTCTTTTTTTCTGTACACTGTAATAATGCCTACCTTTATTTTCTGCATTTTTCTTGCTATTTCTTTTTCATTACAGATTTAATTATATTTTTAACTGCAGATATAAAATTACAATTTATTATTATTATTATTTCTAATTTTATACTTGTGTCTTTTTGTATCCACCAGTTGATTTCCCTTCACCCCCTATGCCCTATATGTGATTCCACATTAATTTCCCAATCTCCTTCTGTTTGGTGTATTCGGTATTTTGGAATGTTTCCAAGGTAAGGTATCGATTCTACCTGCATATCCTTGATACTGGCTAATGTGCTCCTAGAGTCTGAACCTTTAAAACTTTGCCTGGTTTAAAACTACTTCCTCAAATATCCAAGGTAGGATGCCAGGAAAAGATACAGTGAGGTATAAGAAATAAAAGAAACTCTTGATCTGCCGACATTCTTTCTCTTCGCAAGGCTGAAACACCACCTGAGTTATGACTTATTATGACATTATGACTCTTTATTTGTCCAGCTTGTTAATTATACCTATATTCTTCCGATTTCCAGTGGCATTTAATTCATTTCCACCCTCAGAGTTAATACTGGAGTTGTATATCCTGAGAAAATCTACCATTTGAAAATCTACCATGTGAGCGTGTGTGTGGGCGTGCGTGTGTGTGCGAGTGTGAATGTGTGTGGTTCTTAAAGAATGTACAGTATGTGTGTGCACTGTGTGAGTGTAGCTTTTAAAAAGTATGTGTGTGCTCACTTTACTTATTTTACTTCTCTACTGTATTTTTAACAGTTACATGTATCACCAATTGTTCCCTGTGAAACGTTGTTTCGTCTCACTATGTAATATGTATATGGCTGAAACGACAATAAAGACCTACTACTACTACTAGTATTTTAGAGAAAAACATAAGGTCATATTGAACAGGGGCTTTTAACAACAGTCTGTAAACATCTGAGGAATTGAGGAGACCAGTTACTGGAATTTTGGGAGAGGAATATTGTCCCTTGATTGTCTGATATATGATTCTTGTAATTATCATCATAATCATCATCATTTTCTGAACTGGTTGGGGGGGAGGCTGGCACCCATCCCTGCCGACTCTGGGCGAGGGCAGAGTACACCCTGGACAGCTCACCAGGCCATCACAGGGCAGAAACATGCTGAAGGAAACTCAATGCAGCCTACTCTTTATGAAAGTCAGCAATGGTTCTTTTACATGCCCCACACCACAGACAGTGAGAGACATGGCTGGCCTTTGATAACCCAGACAACTTAGTGATAGTGGGGCTTGAACCCCCAACCTTCGGATCAGTAAGCCAGCACCCTACTACCGGGCGACCACTGCCCCTTTTTTGATAATCATTTTCAAGATATTACAAAGCATAAATATAATTTCACGATATAATAATTATGTTCATTAGAAACCATGGTGTCTTTTAAATGTTTAATAACATTATTTATAGAGCGATTCTATCAAGACTGTCACAGTGGTATATTTACTGCTACTAGAAGAAATTGCAGCTTGAACACGCATCTACGAGGCCCATGCAAAATTATTCACTGAGGCTGACAAATTTTATGTTGGTTTCGGCTACCAAGAGTAGTTCTCATGAAGCTGGTACTCTGGGCCCATATCTGACACTCTAACCTGATACAACCACATGTTCAGGTTCTGTCTATCTTGGGCTTTTTGGCCACAGGGACATCTCAGAGGGAGCCTGGAGAATGGGTGGGTATATCACAGGCATCTATCACCTACCTCCCGCTCTTCCGTGACTCCTGGAGTATATAAATTTAATGACCAGACAATATATTAAATTCCCCTATACTGAACAAGAACAGCTTCCAGTTAAGACAGAATTTCATTCTGTTGCTGGTCTTCCCCAAATTATCGGAGCAGTTGACTGCACACATATGTACATTAGGTCCAGACTAGACAACAATTAAGTGAATGTTTGTAAATGTACACCTTAAATTACATATATGGCATTATAATTTTACAATGAACATTCTGAGTCTCTTAAGAATGACTCCAGTTTCTGTGCTTGTTTTATTTCAAACGTTTTATTTCTTTATATGTATCTGAAATTGTGCCCAGTGCTGTTGTTACCTGTGTTAGTTCTTGGTCTCTGGGATCAGACGAGGGGAACGTGACCAGGTGGCATCAGTAGAGGTCCTGCTTATCAGGTTTTGAATGTGAGATTCCAGGTTCCGATTCAATGAATGTTGACTTGGGCAAGCAGTATGTAAATAAACTGTAACAGTTTGAAAACATTCTTCTGATCCTTTCTGATGATTTACTTATTTAACTCTACAATATTTAGTTACTGCTGCAGACACAAATGTCAAAAGGTGTAGTACAACCTAAGCATTTTATAGCAGATTGCTACAAGTGCAGAAGAGCCACTGTTTTACAGCTACTACTTTTACTTTAAAGCTCAAGTAAAATTCTATCAAACATGAATAAAACAGATCAATAACTTCTGGTTCTTAGTCAATGGCACACTCGAGATGCACTGGTCTGCACCCCATCTCCAGTGACCAGCATCTCATGACTGTGTTTGGCGATTTCTTTATCTTTTTCTGTGATTTCAGTTCGAACCAATTTTTTTTGTAGTGTGCCGTTCCCCTGAAACCAGCTTCACTGGCCCCAAACCTTCAAACTTTTTGCAAAACACCAAACACATGTCTCCACATTAGACACAACACAACCTCTCTCTCTCTCTCTCTCTCTCTCTTTCTCCCCCCTCTCTCTTTTTCTCTGTGTTTTTGCTGAGGTACACATGCTACTTCTTGGATGACCCTGATCCTCCTGATTCTTCTGCTCTGTGAATCCTGTGGTCTGTCCTGGTGTGCTGATGCTGACTGGAGTTCTCATCTCGGAAGCCCCTCGCTCCTGCTGATGAAAATCCATGTGGACTTAGATCTGCACTAAGTGACTGTGAAGATGACTTTTCACTGCTGGTGATAAACTCTTTTGATACAATTATTTAGGACTTACAATTGTGGCATAACCAACCGGACTACATGTTGGACTGAAATTTTTCTTATATGGTTTGTATTTTATGGTTTTACCCAAATGAGGATGGGTTTCCCTTTTGAGCCTGGTTCTTCTCAAGGTTTCTTCCTCATGTCAACTGAGGGAGTTTTTCCTTGCCACTGTCGCCGCGGGCTTGCTCATTAGGGATGTGTAGGGGGTTGTAGAAAAATTTTTTTCATTCCTTTTCAAATTACTTTTACTATGTAAAGCTGCTTTGCGACAGTGTCAGTTGTAAAAAGCGCTATACAAATAAAACTGAATTGAATTGAATTGTAAGGTTCCCATTATCAGTCTTTGTAGGAAATGCAAGTTCCTGTAACATGGTGGTGAAAGTCACATTTTCACCTCAATATTATTTCATTTAACATTAAAACTAGATCAAAAAGCTACACAAGCCCACCATAGCTGAAAACAAACAGATGTAGGGAGGTAATAATTTCACACATTGTGAAATTCATTATTTTTTGGTTGGTATTTCTTAGAATTACCTTTTATCCTATTAACTTTGATTTTATAGCACCACAGTGGGGCTTTACACATCGAACAGATTTTAGATAAAGTCTTTTTTATGATCAAAACAAGAATTTAAAATAGACCCCAGGGATCCAGACGCTCCCACTGACAGTGTCATTTGACAATTCCAATATACAAAAAGTGATCTTAAATCACAGTTAAGGTGATCCATATAAAATCCCAACCTGTTTGGCCCTACAGGGGACCCATACACCAAATTTGGTAATCGTATGTCATTTCCTTCCAAAGAACAGACAGACAGAACCCCTTTCTACTGTTCCCGCTCCGCTCACCTTTGGTGGTGATGGGAGGTAAAAAATAGGCTTATACAGTCTGTGATATCACTTTGTATCTTTATTTTTGACTTTTGTTTGGGTATGCTTCTCATCAAGCCATTACACGAACATAATACAAACAATAAAAATGGGTATAAAACATATCATTTTGCTCTAAACGATACCATAATTACATTTATAACAACAGTAACAACAACAACATTAAAAAGAACTTGGTTTTGGATATGGTCGCTTTGTGTCTGAGAAATGGAAGGCTGAAGGGCCTCTTTTTTTTTTTTTTTTAAGAAGGAAAGCAACTGTTTCATTGGTTCACAATTAGAATAAATAATAACTATCTTCTTTTCAAAATATTCACACAGAGTGATGTATGAACATGTTTACATAAATAGATTACAACAATTAACAACCAAATTTGTAGCATTTTTTCCCAGAATGCACAGCAGAGCATAGCAGCAACTCTGATCCTTTACAAAAGGCAACATTCTTCACCTGCAGCCTTCAGGTAGGTTCAGATCATACTATTGTACTAAATACTATGGAAAAGGTGGTGGACGTGGACTATTTAGTGCAATAGTATGTGCTTTTGAGCATTGGTGGCACACTGTTTTACATACTATTATATATAGTACTGTGCTGTTATGTAATCTTCCTCTTTCTGTTCCCTTTGCTTCTCTCATATGCTCTCTTAATGCCAGTGTAGAAATAAAGTCAAAATGAAATTTTCTGTCTTGTTTTTGTGACTTCTCATTTCTCACACCAACCAAAACCAAAAAGGAAAAACCTTTTATTCAAGTAATTCTGCTTGTGAGCACAAACCCTCCCGCCACTCTTTGATGACTCTTTGTAATCGTTTTTAGTCACTGCAGTCTTTGTGCAGTGATGGAGAACCAGGTTCCCCAGTATCCCTGAAACATCACTGAAGAGTGCTGATGCCCTTCTTCATATCATATACAGAGACATAGAAAAAGTAATTGGACACCCCTCACTGCAGAGTTTTATGTTTGAAACATTCATTCATTCATTTTCTCAACCGCTTAATCCTAATTAGGGTCACAGGGGGGCTGGTGCCCATCTCAGCCAACTCTGGGCTAGGGCAAAGTACACCCTGGACTGAAATATTTAATCAGAAATATATTATTATTTCTTTACTTTTAGATTACAGTGTATAAATTTTTTTTAGGAACTAGCTGTACAGCAAATTGTTAAAGAGGGCATATTGAGGGTCAATCTGAGGGTGTATTCACTCACTCACTCACTCACTGAACCATTTAATCCTATTAGGGTTACATGGAGGCTTGAACCTATGACTGAGCAAAGGTGGGGTACACTCTGAACAACTCACCAGTCCATCAAAGGGCCAAAACACACACTACCATTCACATTTACACTCAGACTTAATGCCAATTTGGAACATCCAATTAGCCTAATGTGCATGTCTTTGTACTGTGGAAGGAAACCTGTGTACCCGGAGGAAAACCACATAACCACAGGGAGAGCATGCAAACTCCACACAGAGGCACCCTCGCTGAGCCAAGGACTCGGACCCTTGCTGTGAGGCAGACATGCTAACCACTAAGAGGGTGGCAAGTGTTAGATTGCACAAAACCCTGGGATTCATCCATCCACCTGAGTTTGCTGAACCGTTTAATCCTACTAGGGTTGCTGGAGCCTATCTCAGCCAACTCTGGGTGAAGGTTTGTCCAGTCCACCATGGGACCAACACATACGCAACCATTCACACCTAGGGTGAGAATTGTGATCAATTCAATCACAATTTGTAACAGCCAAATAGCCTGGGGAAACTCAAACAAAGCACGGGGAGAACATGCAAACTCCACATAGAGATGCCCTCGCTGAGCACGGGACTCGAACCCAGGACCTTCTCGCTGTGAGACGGATGTTTTAACCACTATGCCATCGTGCCACACCTTGGGATTTCTCTTGCTACAGTCAACAGAGTGACTCTACAGTTTGCCAGCAAAGGCAAGGAATCACAGCATCCTGCTCAGGTTGACCTGCTCTCTGACTGGTGTCTTCAGACTGATGAGAATAATCCCCATTGTTGCAGAGAAACTCCAAGTCAGTCGGAGTACTGCTGTGAGGGATCTCCACTTGGCCACTATGTATATGTATGTCTATGTATAAATCTTTCAGAAATGATTATGTCTATTTACTTTTGATATGTCTCTGTACAAGATATCCAAGACAACATTCACTCTTTCAGTACTGAATACTATAATGAGACTTCCGATATTTTCCAAATCCTTATTCTTTATAATTCACTGATAGCCTCAATACTTTCCCTTATATAGATGTCAGTGCAAGTTTGTAATGTGTGTGTAAAAACATTGTCTCTGTGTCTTAATGGATCGTTCATCATTCCAGCACACTGATTTATTACTGCATCTTTTTTGCTCCCTTAAAGTAGTATGTCAAGTCCCCTTACTGAATATCTGGGGTTTTCTGACACATATTTCAACAAACCATTTTCAGCAATACATGTTCAGCAAACGTAGATTGTCTCTGTACTGTGTCATCATACAGTGACCGATCTAAATCTCAGTGGACTCGATCCTCTCCAGGCGAGAAGGTCCAGCCCATGGTGGAGCAAGCTGGTTGGGGGAAGGGCTTTTGGAGTCATCTGGTGCTGGGGTGAGTGTAACTGTAACCGGTACAGGGTTGGACACACTTTCTGGTGGTGGTGGACTGGATGTGCCACACAACTTGGCCCCAAGCTGGCCAACACGCTCCTCTAAAGCTTGGTTTCTTTGCAGCGTCTCTACATAGCTGAGCTGCAACTGTGCCTGGTACTTGAGCACTCGCTCCTTCTCGTCCCGCCAGGTGTGACGCTCTTGGGCAAAAGCAAGTGCTTGGAGCTCACGTTGTTGTCGTTCCAAACGCAGCTCACCCTGCAGTCGCTCTAGCTGCTGCCGCAACTCTCCGGCTTCCTGCCGCTGTGCCTTGGCTTCATCACTCTGCAGGCTCAGCAAGGCATCTACCATGGGGCTGAGTGGGGATAGGGGTGTTAAAACTTCAGGGGTACGTGGTGAGTGCAAGCCACCCCAAGGCAGGCTGCTGCTAAGTCCTGTTGCACGCTCGCCTGTGTAGCTCAGTTCACCCAGAGCTCGTTTTAGCCCCAGGACCTCAGCTTCGAATACCACCAGCTTGTCCCGGAGGATGGATACCTGATAGGGATAAAGAAGAAGTGGGTGAAGACGTGGTAGCATAGCCCCGCAGTTCAACATTTTTGATCAAGCAAAATTCACTCATTCATTTGTTCGTTGACCCCCTTCATTCTACAAGTGTCATGGGAAGGCTGGAGCCTATTTCTCCCGACTCTGGGCAAAGGCAGGGTACACCCAGAACTGCTCGCCAGTCCATCACAGGACACACACAACCATTCAGATGCACAGTCACACCTATGCATGTCTTTGGGCTATGGCATGCAAACTTCACACAGAAATGCCCTCACTGAGCCCGGGACTCGAACCCAGGACCTTCATTCTGTGAGGAAGACATACTAAGCTCTACGCCACCTTTAACTATGAAATTATAATGTCAAAAATTCAGCTTTTCTTATGTGCTTGTAGCTGTTGTAAAAACTGTCTGCCACAGGAAAACAGGAATCATGAGCTTTCTAATGTAGGCATTACAGTAAGGGAATTAAATTACAAACACAAAAGAATTTTAAAAAATAACAAAAAACTCCTTCCTATCATAAAATTATTGTTGCGAACGTATTTACTGTAAAAATTTAGGGCAAACTGAATATAATGCAGCACGATGAGAGGCAACACCTGAGAGCACTAACACTGTGATTTGCATGAGGTGATTTATCTGATTTGAGATGAGAATCGTGTGTTTCAATGTTCAGTGGTATTTGAGGGTAAACTGACAGTTTATCTGTTGATGACCACAGGGGATTGA
>JAQMYF010000015.1:19724159-19741927 GCA_030014195.1 Neosilurus mollespiculum
GTGATACAGGTGGTTATTTGCAGTGATACAGGTGGTGATTTGCGGTGATACAGGCGGTGAATTGTGGTGATACAGGCGGTGATTTGCTGTGATACAGGTGTTGATTTGCTGTGATACAGGTGGTTATTTGCAGTGATACAGGTGGTGATTTGCGGTGATACAGGCGGTGAATTGTGGTGATACAGGCAGTGATTTGCTGTGATACAGGTGTTGATTTGCTGTGATACAGGTGGTGATTTGCGATGATACAGGCGGTGAATTGTGGTGATACAGGCGGTGATTTGTGTTGATACAGGCGTTGATACAAGCGATGATTTATGTTAATACAGGCGGTGATTTGCGGTGATACAGGCGTTGATTTTTGGTGATACAGGCGTTGATTTGCTTTGATACAGGCGTTGATTTGCGGTGATACACTCTGTCATTTGCGGTGATACAGGCTGTGATTTGTGGTGATACAGGCGTTGATTTGTGGTGATAAAGGCAGTGTTTTGTGGTGATAAAGGCAGTGTTTTGTGGTGATACAGGCAGTGATTTGCGTTGATACAGGCAGTGATTTACGGTAATACAGGCGTGATGTGTGGTGATACAGGCGTTGATTTGTGATGATACAGGCGGTGATTTACGATGATACAGGCGTGATGTGTGGTGATACAGGCGTCGATTTGTGATGATACAGGTGGTGATTTGTGGTGATACAGCACGGTGATACCAGTCTCATGAGTGCTGCAACCAGATGTTGCGATCCTGTTCGGGAGTCGTCACTCTCTCTTGACGGGAACTGACCCTGTCATGTTATGGCAGTCAATCAGGTTTCTGATGGTGGGTTGTGTACAGCCCCTATGCCTCGTTACCTCACTGTAGCTCAACCCGGCCTCCACCATACCCATTGCCCGGAGACATTGCTCACGTGATAGACGTGGCATTACGATGTGCACTAGACTAGCAATAGTGGACATTTTTGAGCCTTTGGATAGGCTGTCCAAACCACTCCTCAAGTGGAGGGGCAGATACACTTTGTGTTTTGCTCAAACTGCATTGGTCCATTTTGCTAAGTGACCTACACATGTGCACTGAGTTCTTACAATGTTCTTTTGTTCTTACAATGACATGCTGCATTATAAGATAGGGGATGTTTATGAGTTCAGATAAATGTGTTTGAATACAGTATCTCAGTTTAATACAGTATATTAAAATACAGCCAGTAGTAAGCTGCCTTACACGCAAGTGAAGGTGCGTATAAGACAGCTGTGCAGTGACAGATTAATTATTATTTGTACTTGTACAGAAATACTTACTTTTTGCTACACATATTTTTATTTATAACTTCAGAGTACTCAAGACAATATTCACCAAGGTCTCATTTTTATGTTTAATATTTTAGTACATATAGGAGCACTCACTCATTCACCCATTTGACTTCATTCTATTAGGGTCACAGGGAGGCTGGAGCCTATTTCAGCTGAGACTGGGCGAAGCTGAGGCACACCCTGAACAACTCACCAGACCATCGGAGGGCCAAGACACATACAACCATTCACACTCACACCTGGAGCAATTATTGTAACAGCCAATTAGCCTAATGTGCATATATTTAGACTGTGGGAGCACTGGAGAACATGCAAACTCTGCACAGAAACACCCAAGCACAGGACTCGAACCCAGAACCTTGCAGTGAGGCGGATGTGCTAACCACTATGCCACCATGCCACCTAATATAAGTGCTGCATTTTTTAAAGCTTAAATTTTGACTTTTCAATTTCCCCTACGGGCAGCATAGTGGTGTAGTGGTTAGCAAGAAGGTCCTGGGTTTGAGTCACATGCTCAACGAGGGTATTTTGATGCGGAGTTTGCATGTTCTTCTTGTACTTGCATGGTTTTCCTCCGGGTACTCAGGTTTTCTATCTCAGAACAAAGACATGTACATTAGGCTAACTGGCTGTCTCAGATTGCCCAAGGTGTGAGTGTGAATGGGTGTGTATGTGTTGGCCCTGCGAGGTGCTGCCTAGCTGTATAGGGTGTACCCTGCTTTTGGCCATTGTTGGCTGAGATAGGCTCCAGCCTCCCTGCGATCCTAATAGGATTTAGTTTTGGATATGTTATCTATTTGTTATCTATATCTATTTAGCCAAACCATCATAATATCACTGCTCAGCTTAAACAGCATCACAGCACAGACTTACAACATAAATATACACATTTATAGTGTATTTATAAATAAATCACAGTTATACTGACCACTAATATAAAATAGATTCCAAATATTAATTGTGAAGTCCGACCAAATCCAGGGGGCACAGAAAAGCACTTACCGTGGGGCAAAATATAGCATGGTCTATAGATAGATGGATAGATAGATGGATGGATGGATGGATGGATGGATAGATAGATAGATAGGAAGGCACTGTGGCATACAGGTTAGCCTGTACGCCTCCAGGGCTCGGGTGTTTCTGTGTGGAGTTTGCATGTTCTCTCTGTGCTTGCATGGATTTCCTCTTACAGTCCAAAGACATGCACATATTTTTATCTTGATTTTTTTTTTTAACTGAGCTGCATATAACCTTATTTAATCCCCCATTGTACGAATGTAGCAATATATTTTGAAACATGCCCAAGCGTGTGTACATTGATATATCTATCAATATCAATCAATATCAATCAATATCTGTTCCCTTTAATTCTACTTAGTTATAAAGTGCAAATATATATAGTTGTGCACCTCCTGTTTACAGAGAGAATTATAGCATAGCAGTGGAATCTATAGATCATTCATTGTTCTTAGTTTCTTTCATTCTCAAAACCAAATCAAAAACAAAGAAACATTTAAAACAAAACAGAAAAAGGTAAAATAAATAAGGTCCAGCGCCTCTCGAGATGGGTGGTTCCGGAGCCCAAGTTATGTGTCGAGGTGACTCCGACTATATCTAGTCGGTATCTCTCAAACTCACACACCAGCTCAGGCTCCTTCCATGCCAGGAACAGTCTGACAAAACCATGTCTTCGGCTGCCACCCAACTCACAATGTACCTGACCCCTATAGCCCCTCCCACAGCTGGTGGGTCTATGGGAGGGCGGACCCATGTCTCCTTTTCGGGCTAAGCCCGGCCGGGCTCTGTGGGCAGAAGCCAAACCACCAGGTGCTCGCCTTGGAGCCTCTCCCCCAGGTCTGGCTCCAGGGGGGACCCCGGTAACCCGCATCTGAGCAAGGGAAACTGAGTACTAGTAGTTTCTCTATCCATAGGGGTCTTCTGAACCGCGCTTAGTCTGGACCTTCACCTAGGACCTGTTTGCCTTGGGTGACCCTACCAGGGGCATAATGCCCCCAACAACATAGCTCCTAGGATCATTAGGACACACAAACCCCTCCACCACGATAAGGTGGCAATTTAAGGAGGGGCCCTCATTGTCCAGGGAGACTTCAACACCCATGTGGACAATGACAGTATGACCTGGAAGGGTGTGATTGGTAGGTATGGCCTCTCCGATCTGAACCCGAATGATGTTTTGTTGTTGGACGGTTTGTACACCATGTTTGAACATAAGGGTGTCCATAAGTGCACTTGGCACCAGGATACTCTAGGCCGCAGTTCAATGATCGACTTTGTAGTTATGTCTTCGGACTTGCTCAATGGAGCAATTTGAGCTGTGTGAAGCAACTGGGATGAGAATCAGGATCTCCAACTCCGAGGCCATGGTTCTCAGCCGGCAAAAGGTGGAATGCCCCCTCCGGGTCTGGAATGAGGTCCTGCCACAAGTGGAGTTTAAGTACCTCAGGGTCTTGTTCATGAGTGAGGGAAGGATGGAGCGGGAGATCGACAGGCAGATCGGTGCAGCCTCTGCTGAAAAGTGGAGCTCGTACTGGTCCGTCGTGATGAAGAGGGAGCTGAGCCGAAAGGCAAAACTCTGAATTTACCAGTCGATCTACGTTCCAACCCTCACCTATGTTCACGAGCATTGGATAGTGACTGAATCGCGGATACGGGTGGCTGAAATGAGCTTCCTTCGCAGGGTGGCCGGGCTCTCCCTCAGAGATAGGGTGAGAAGCTCAGCCATCCGGGAGGAGCTCGGAGTAGAATCACTGCTTCTCTGCATTGAGAGGAGCCAGTTGAGGTGGCTCAGGCATCTAATTAGAATGCCTCCTGAACGCTTCCCTGGTGTGTTGTTTTGGGCATGTCCAAATGGGAAGAGACCCTGGGGTCGACCCAGAACACGCTGGAGGGACTATGTCTCTCAGCTGGTCTGGGAACGCCTCGGTGTCCCCCGGAAGAGCTGGAGAAAGTGGCTGGGGAGAGGGACGTCTGGACCTCACTGCTTAGGCTGCTGCCCCTGCGACCCGACCCCGGAACAAGCGGAAGAAGATGATGATGATGATGATGGTGATGAAAATAAATGAATAAAAAATTTAAAAAATTGTCAATATCACATGTTAAATTTAAAACAGAAAAATGCCCTTTTGTGTTTTTCAATTTTTGTTTTTTCTATTTTGTTTTTAAAGCCCTCAATGCTCGTTTTTCCTGCATTGGTTTTGAAATAGAAAAACCAAAGAATGAATGATTTAGAGAATGATACACAGATTCATCCTCCCTTTCATTAAGATAATTATGACTTCAGACTCAAAACTCAATGTTTAAATTTGCAGAATTATATTTACAGGTTAACTAACATTATAAAATTGTTTATTTCAAAGAGAGTCAGTTCAGTGTATTGTATAATAATGAAACATGAAACGGAAGAGAAAAGAAAAAGACTCAGGAATAAACAGCCACAGAGGAAAATTGCTACACAAAGTTTGTGCACCGTTGAGAAGAGTCAAGAAAGAAGAAGGAGGTCTCAAGAAAGTGCTGGAAACAAACACCAATCACTTGAAGCTAAGTGTGTGCCCAGGTTGGAGCAGCTGTCTTTCGTCTCTACACCCAGTCTATGACTGACAGGCCCAAGTGAGATGTAAAAATATCCCCAGGATCCTGAATGGCTATTCGCACATATAGAGATGTTTCATTTTATTACATCATGGGAGATTATTTAACATAACAGAAACCTTCACAATAACCAGGAGGGTCAGGATCCATTATCTGTGATCTTTTTAATAGATTTATGTGCTTTACTGATATTAAAACACTCTCATGAAGAATGCCACTTAAAAGATCCACCCCTCCCTGTCTGAGCACAAGATGGTATGACCTGTGGGTGCAGGCTATTTTAGTAGGTGGTAGTGGAATGTCCAGCTGTTAAGCTGATAGGACATTAAGCTGATGACCTACAGGACACTCCGCTAGCGCGACAGAGAGTGTAGATCTACAGAGACTACACAACTGCAAACATGGAGAACGTGGAAGTGTTTGACTCACCAGGAAAGGGACGTGGTTTAAGGGCCACAAAGGAAGTCTGGGCTGGAGATGTACTGTTTGCAGAACCTTGCTTTGCGTCGGTTGTTTTTGATAGGTAAGACGTTTTACTTGAGTTTACGTGAGTCCTGATGTGACTAGGCATGCAAATTTAGTTTCACTCAGTTGAGAATGAGTGTAGCACCACCACCACCCACATCAGGTCCCATTAAAAGGACAGAAACAAACGTGTGGTCAGTGGATCTTGTATGATGTCATGGCACATTTTTTAATTTTTACATCAGACTGCATCTATATTTATTGGAAAATATTGGTATATAGTGTGGTTTGAATAGGATGATGATAAAAGTATAGTTACAGTATATAGAAAAGATTATAAATGAAAAAGTATTGTTGGAGTATATAAGTTTTTCTCTCTAAATCAGAAGAGACACAATACATTTTAATGCTTTTACACCTGATTCAGGATATTGAGGTTAAGGTTAGGAGACATGCTGAAGAACCCAACCATGGCAGATTAGCAGTGATGGGATTTGAAGACACAATGGGCCTCATTCATGAACCGTTCCTATGAACAAATTCATTCTTAAGTATTATTTATGCACTTTTCTGGCATTCACCAATATTTTCTTATCTGGGATTAGTTCTTAGCGACAGACAAAATCTGTGAACATGAAAGAGCACTCTTACACACATCGGTACTGAAGCGATGATGTAAAATCGCTACTAGCTTTCCTTCATTGCCATCGCAGGGCTAATACTACTACTACTACTACTACTACTACTAATAATAATAATATTAATAGTAATAATAATAATAATAACAATAATATTAGTAGTAGTAATAATAATAATAATAATAATCATCATCATCATAATTATATTGTTATTATTATTATTATTATTATTATTATTATTATTATTATAATAAATAATATTTATTTATTTATTATTATTATTATAAATACAATAAGCTGCTTATATATGTGAAGTGGGTCCCTTCTCATGGAGTCTGCCATCTTGCACCACCATGTTTCTACAGTAGCCCAGAGCCATACAAGCTTTGAAGGGGAGGGGTCAGAAATGAACTTTCATTTGGTTGGAATCTGGAATCTCACCACTAGATGCCACTAGATGCCACTAAACCTGACATACTGTACCATGAAACCTCTAATCACTAAGACATAACAACTAGTGCAACTTGCTTGCAATGATTCAATGTATGAACTTAGTGTGTGTTAATTCTGAGGTTAAATCAATGCAAGGCAGTTGAGTTTGTTTTGGTAGCTGAGCGGTTAACGTTCCCCTTAAGCAGACTCGTCAACTTCAGCTTAATTATATCCTGCATCAAGTCCATCCACCTATCAATCATCTGTACTGCGTTTCTGTCAGAGTCATGGGGGAAGCTGGAACCAGACCCAGGTGGCTTCAGGCGAGTGGCGGGGTGCCTGAACAAATCACAATTCCGTTGCAGGGCTAACCCAAACACAAACAACCATTCCCATTCAAGAGTAATGGGGGATTTAGAGAAGCCATTTGACCTACATGTGTTTGTACTGTGGGAGGAAATCAAAGCACCCAGAGGAAACCCACACAAGCACAGGGAGGACATGAAAACTGCAAACAGAAAGACCTTTGAGCCACAACTTGCATCAAGTCACTGTTTTAAGTATTAGCCAAATGAGACAATTTACTGCAATATGTATGATCTTATACACTTCCATT
Source organism: Neosilurus mollespiculum (assembly GCA_030014195.1). NCBI lineage: Eukaryota > Metazoa > Chordata > Actinopteri > Siluriformes > Plotosidae > Neosilurus > Neosilurus mollespiculum. Next base: position 19,731,230 of record JAQMYF010000015.1, read on the forward strand.
AAAACAAACATAACCACCTGGATTTAACTAAGCAAATAGGTAAGACCCTTCTACTGGATAATGCCTGCAGTGATTAATATGTTTCAGAGTGTTATTTAACCTGAAGTGATGCAGTTAGTAGCTTCTCAATTGTTAAACAACCATTCTGTGTTCATGGAAAAGACAAAACTCTGTTTTAGAAGGGTCAAATTACTGTCCTGCATCAAGCAAAGGCAACAACTAAAGACACTGTTGAAACTACTAATGTTGGTTTAAGAATTATGGAAATAAATGTTGTGATGTTGCCTAAACAGTGCCATGGGCAGCATGGTGGTGTAGTGGTTAGCACGATTGCGTCACAGCAAGGAGGTCCTAGGTTCGAGTCCTGGACTCAGTGAGGGCGTTTCTGTGTGATGTTTGCATGTTCTTCCCATGTTTGCGAAAAAACAATGCTACATGCTGGTACCCAAAGGAAACCTACGCAAGCATGAGAAAAACATGCAAAACTCCACACAGAAACATCCTCGCTCAGCCCGAGACTCAAACCCAGGACCTTCTTGCTGTGACGCACACCTGCCTCCCAGATATTACAACACTTTCCTCTAAACATATTTACTGTATATAGCATTTTTTTTTTTTAATGTTAGCACCACTGCTGCCAATAAAGTCATTTTTTACAGTGTGGAGGCATGAGCAGGATTACGGAGAAGATAAGCCAAACAGTCATTCATTTGATGATACAGGCATGAAATTTAGCAGAAATACTCATTGTAAGGTAGACTTTAAGAAAAAAGTGCTAGCCATTCAAATATGGCGGCCATTTCCCAAAATGGCCACCATATGAAGCTTATCATGAAAAAAGTTACCATATTGTTGTATAAATAGCCAAAATGCAGATATTATTGAGATAAATTTTGTTCTTCTTTGCCATAACATTACTGACTTGAGAACAGTTCCGTCCTTTCAGGAATTTAATATGGCAGCCATTTTACAATATAATATGCAAAATATGCTAAAATTCCACGGTATTGCTACACATTTGTCCATAAAGCTTGGAATGCCAATTTATAATCGTTTGTTCATAGAAATACTGAAAAAACATATGATAGGTATATTAACTATGTTAGAACTCAAGAACAATGAAAATATTAGCGTCTGTTATCCTTCTATCATTGTTTAATATAGACATATCCACTGTGAGCAAAGTTAGATGCTTTTCATATTATAAATCAGATAACTGTGCTTTTTTCTCCAAGATGGTGTAGGGCTACAAAACAGCTTAAAGATTAGAAATGCTTTGATTTTTTTTGGGTTTGGTGGGATTTTTGAGTTGTGTGGGTTTTTGAAGGCCTTCATGCATGGAAAGCAATTTACAGTGGTGCTTGAACCCTTAAGAATTTTCTACATTTCTGCATAAATATGACCTAAAACATCCTCAGATGTTTAGATAAGTCCTAAAAGTAGATAAAAAGAACCCAGTTAAATAAATGAAATAAAAATATTTTACTTGGTAATTTATTTATTGAGGAAAATGATCCAATGTTACATATCAGTGAGTAGCTAAAGTATGTGAACCTCTAGAATTAGCAGGTAATTTGAAGGTGAAATTAGAGTCAGGTGTTTTCAATCAGTGGGATGAAAGTCAGGTGTGAGTGGGCTCCCTGTTTAATTTAAAGAATATGGATCTATCAAAGTGTCAACACATGTTTGTGAAAGTGCATCATGGCATCAACAAAGGAGATTTCTGAGGACCTCAGAAAAAAGGTGGATCGGTGCAGCCTCTGCTGTAAAGTGGAGCTCGTACTGGTCCGTCGTGGTGAAGAGGGTGCTGAGCCGATAGGCAAAACTCTGAATTTACCAGTCGATCTGCGTTCCAACCCTCACCTATGGTCACAAGCATTGAATAGTGACTGAAGCGCGGATACGGGCGGCTGAAATGAGCTTCCTTTGCAGGGTGGCGGGGCTCTCCCTCAGAGATAGGGTGAGAAGCTCAGCCATCCGGGAGGAGCTTGGAATAGAACCACTGCTCCTCCGCATTAAGAGGAGCCAGTTGATGTGGCTCAGGCACAGGGTTGATGCTCATCAGGCTGGAAAAGGTTACAAAACCATCTCTAATGGGTTTGGACTCCACCAATCCACAGTAAGACAAACTGTGTGGAAATGGAGGAAATTTAAGATCATTGTTACCCTCCTCAGGAGTGGTCGACCAACCAAGAGAAAGGCGTGTAACAGTCAGCAAGGTCACAAAGGACCCCAAGGAAACTTCTAAGCAACTGAAGGCCTCCCTCGCATTGGCTAATGTCAATGTTCATGAATAAAAATTACAAATAATAATTAATGTTCACCTTCAGAAGAACACTGAATAACAATGGTGTGCATGGCAGGGTTCCAAGGAGAAAGCCACTGAAAAGAACATTACTGCTCATCTGCAGTTTGTTAAAGATCACATGGACAAATCAGAAAGCTATTGGAAAAATATCTTGTGGAAAGATGGGACCAAAATAGAACCTTTTTAATTTGAATAAAAAGCGCTATGTTTGGAGAAAGCAAAACACTGAATTCCAGCAGAAGAACCTTATCCCATCTGTGAAACAAGGTGGTGGTAGTATCATGGTTTCGGCCTGTTTTGCTGCATCTGGACCAGAACGACTTGCCAACATTGATGGAACAATGAAATCTGAAATGATACCAGCAAATACTACAAGAAAATGTCAGGACATCTGTCCATGATCTGAATCTCAAGAGAAAGTGGCCATGCAGCAATGATTCTAACCACACAAGTCTTTCTACCAAATAATGGTTAGGGAGGATAAAGCTCATGTTTTGGAATGGCCAAGTCAAGGTCCTGACCTTAATCTAATTGAGATGTTGTGGAAGGACCTTTAGTGAGCAGTTTATGTGAGGAAATCCACCAACATCCCAGAGTTGAAGCTGTTCTGTACGGAGGAATGGGCTAAAATTCCTCCAAGCCGATGTGCAGGACTGATCAACAGTTATTGCTGCAAAAGTGGGTCTCACCAGACACTGAAATCAAAGGTTCACATACTTTTGCCACTCACAGATATGTAATATTGGATCATTTTCCTCAATAAATAGATAAAAAAATTTTATTCATTTAATTTGTTTAATCATTATTTGAATTTGTCCTAAAACATCATCAGATTTTCAGGTCGAATTCATGCAGAAATGTACACAATTCTTAAGGGTTCACAAACTTTCAAGCACCACTGTATAACATGTCACGAACCTACTATGCTTTGGTGGGTAAATGGGTTCACTGATTGTTTAAGTTTCCTGAAGATGCCTGACAATTTCTGAGTTTTTCTTCTCCTAGATGGACTGCTTTTACCCAGCTATTAAACTTCCTCTGCCCAGAGGAACTTTTTTGGTTTATGGCCGGTTTTGGTGCGATGGTGGCCATCTTGAAAAAAATGGGGCCATATTGGAATTTTTGATTGCTAGCAGTTTTTTCTCAAATAGTGACTTACAAAGTACATTTATACCAAATGTCATGCTTGTATCATCAACTGAATGATTCTGGCCAAAAAAAACAAATCACTTTTAGCTGCTCCACTAGGAGCCAATATGAGGGTGGGCTGAAAAGTTCATATGCTGACCATGAAGCAATGTGTTTAATTTTCAACATAGTCTCACCTGCGGTGTTGCAGGGCTCAGATACCCTTGGTATAGAAGCTCTCCCCTGGTAGTAAGATGGATTACTATAAACTTTTCAGCCCCCCTTTGTAGTCTACTAAGAAACATACCCTTAGACACATTGCACATATTGCATTAACATGGGTGTTCATTTACTTTTTTCTGTACATTCTGACCCCCAACACCCATCAGTAATTTAATCAATGTCAACCTGGACTCCTGATCAAATTCGTTATTATTAATATTGATATCCTTAATGTTGATCCTGTTGTGCCTGCCTAAAAAATATTTAAATCACTCAAATTCAAGTGGGGTGTTATGGTGACCTAGTGGTTACCACGTCACAGCAAAAAGGTCCTAAGTTTGAGTTGGGTTTGAGTTCAGGGCTCGGGCATTACTGTGTGGAGTTTGTATGTTCTTCCTGTGCTTGTGTGGGTTTCCTCAGTGTACTCTGGTTTCTTCCCACAATCCAAAGACAAGTACATTAGGTTAACTAGCTGTTTCAAATTGCCCCTAGGTGTGAGTGTGAGTGTGAATGGTTGTGCGTGTTGCCCTGTGATGGTCTAGCGAGCTGTTCAAGGTGCACCCCGCCTTCACCCAGTGTCAACTGAGATAGACTCCAGCCCCCCTGCAACCCGAATACGATTAAGCGGTTCATCAGATGAGTGAGATAGTGAGAAATCAAATGTCTTTGCATAATTTGTAGAAGCTATCATTTGGGAATGGATCATTCATTATCTCTCTCTCTCTCTCTCTCTCTCTCTTGCCCTCTTTCTCTCTGTCTGTCTGTCTGTCTGTCTCTCTCTCTTTTCTGTGTCTCTTACATGGCCTTCAGTTTTGCAGATCATGTGTGTCATTGCTGTTTCCGTCGGCAACAGAAGCTGCAGCGTTGTGGCCAGTGTCGGTTTGCACAGTACTGTGATCGCACATGTCAGCGAGCAGCATGGCAAGAGCACAAACAGGAGTGTTCTGCTATTAAGAACCTTGGCAACGTCCCCAATGAAAACATCCGGTGAGTGTGTGAAATTTGGACAAAAAACACCAGTATTAAATCAGTACAATACACACTTACAACCTAATCACTTTGGAGTAAGAGAACTGGATAAAGCCCTGCGTTGTTGTCTTTGGTTAGTCTTGCTGCGCGGATTATGTGGCGCCTTGATAAGGATGGAGGTGTGATCTCAGATCTTCAGCTCACTACACTAGATGACCTAGAAGACCATATCTCAGACATCCCTGAGATTGACCTGAAGGAGCTCAAAGTAGATATTCACAACTTTCTGGATTACTGGCCCAGAACAAGCAAGCAGCACACTACTGACACCATCTCACACATCTTTGGATTGGTATGTAAGGATGTGGACACTTGGTTTGAAAACAGCAATAACAGTTTCTGTTCAACTGCCATTCCTTACTAGATCCTCAAATAATGCTGTCCCCAATACATGTTTTTCACTAGATTAACTGCAATGGCTTCATGATAAGTGATCATAAAGGCCTGCAGGCAGTGGGTGTTGGTCTGTTCCCCAACCTCTGTCTGGTCAACCATGACTGCTGGCCAAACTGCACAGTCATCCTTAACAATGGCAAGTAAGTGAAATTAATGCTTACAGTTCTCACAATTATGCATTAAAAACTGATTAGCGGTAGATGTGAAAGACAGGAAGTACAAGTCAGTGGACGTGGATAATGGATGAGGTAGTGGATGGTTAAAGGAAGCAAGAATATGAAGTGAAAGTGAAGGGAAGGGGATTTAGGGCAAGACTGAAACAAATCCACTGTATTCTTAAGAATAGAACTCTTGCTTAATTCTCTTTCTGTCCTGGTTAGAGCCAGTGTGCGCTGTTCTGAGAAGGGAGTAGTACACACTGTTGGATGAGATCTTCAGTTTCTTGCTAGTTTCTTGTATGGAATAGCCTTCATTCCTCAGAACATATATAAACTGATGAAGAAAGTTCTTTTTCTGGGCATTTTGAGCTTATAATCAAACACTACCTAAAGAAGGGCAATTTTATTTCAAAAGGGTTTTATAACTATTAATTAGGCTTTTAACATGAAAAACTTGGATTAGTGAACACATTGTAGCACTGGGAACACAAGGAAACGGGCCTCTGTACACCTAAGGAGATATTCCATTTAAAAAATCCATCCATTTCCACCAGTAATAATCATGTACAACATTAACAGTGTCTAAACTGTATTTTTAATCAATTTGATCTTTTTTTAAAGAAAAAATGTGCTTTTTCCTAAAAACAAGCAAATTTCTAGGTGACCCCAAACTTTTGAATGGTTATATATATATATATATATATATATATATATATATAAAATGCAGATTTTACCATATTCCTTTACGTGAACACTGTGGTAGTCTGTGGTAACAATTCTATAAGAACTAATCAGTATGTTGATCTGCACTATTACTCATATTGATAAAATTTTACAGTACATGTCTTCTTCCACAGTTTAGTTGAGGTAAAGTTTAGAGAGTTTATATAGTTGATATAGTGAAGGTTTTCTGAATAGGAATTGTGAAAAAACTGGGTTCTGCAATTTCCCTCTCACTTTGTCTTTCAGTCACTCCGCTATCAATACTATGTATCATACTCAGAAGAGGTGGGTTTTCTTGGCCACGATTCATCAGCCAAGTTCTATTTTTCCTGTTATCTTCTCTTTACTGTCACATTCTTAATCACAGTATTCGATGATCAGCTACCCAGATGCGGCTATCTTTAAATAAGAACAGCAGCATAACATGAAAACACTGAAACGTTCAGATCAGGGATGAACTTCTTAAAAGTACAGTTTAGCACTAAAAAGAAATTAGAGTTTATATATAAATTTGTTTTTTTAACCAAGATTATGAAGTGAGTAGTTCTATTTTTTTATTTGTTTTAAGATGGCTAATGCTGTTGGGTGGTTGGTCTGATTTTCCATCATCTGTTTCTGTCCTGCTCTTAACACTCACTTAATTACAGATGTTGCCAACATGTAGATGTCATGGCTTTTTGAAACTCTTCATATTTATGTCTTTTGGTCTACGTCTTTTATTACTATTGGTACTTCTGCACTTTATTACTAGTAGTACCAAATACTGTTAGTACCGGTACTTCTTTCACAGTGGCTGAAGTCTACTCCTGATATCTACTTACAACTTCTTTCAAAGTCACACCTTGTATATGATCAATATACAAATTTTACTGACATGCAGAACTCACCTCTCTGCTGTTTGACATTTTGTCTTTTACTTTAGAATGTATTTGAGGAACTTCACTGAATGACATATTGCATATGGCCGTGGTTCTCAAAATGGGGTCTGGGGATCCTCAAGAGTCCATAGAACAGGGCCAGGATAGGGGTGGGGTCTAGTCCTGCCATTTTTATACAATATAGTGGTAAAAATTATCATAAAAAAGTTACTATCAAATTTTTCTTTGTATATTACTGTGTTATTATAGTTATTATTACTCTGTGTTTGGGTGCTGAAGTGATGTTAGAGTTGGCAATCTTACAAAAAAATGTGTTCTTTTAAGCACAAAAATCTATTCAATAAATCACAAAAACATTATTGCTCATACAATCCTAACTCAGAAAAAGTTGTGAAAATGATAATAAGAGAAGAAAGCAGCTATTTTTAAATTTGCTTGTATTTCATTGCAGACATTATGAACCCGGGCAGCGCGGTACTGTAGGGGTTAGCACATTCACCTCACACAGCAAGAAGGTCCTGGGTTTGAGCCCCTGGTTCAAGGAGTGTGTTTTTGTGTGGAGTTTGCATCTATCTTTGGACTGTGAGGGGAACTGGAGTATTATACTAAATGGCTATTGTCGTACCCATTACGCTAACACCAGGCTAACGGGCTGTTCCAAATTGCCGCTAGGTGTGAGTGTTAATGGTTGTGTGTGTTTTTTCAGGAATGTCCATGCAAATTTCACAGAGTCATTTTAAAGGCATGGCTGTGGAAGAACAGGGGTGGTGAACTGGTCTGTCTGCAGTCCTGACCTTTCCTTGCTGGAGAATGTGTGGAAAAAAATTGTGTTGAAGGCCCTGTACTGTTACACACCGCAAGAACAGTTTGCAGGAAGAACGAAACAAAATAACCCCTGAAAAGCTTAATCGCCTGGAGTCTTCAGTCTATACCAGTCTTTTAACTGCTGTGAGAAAAAATATCAATATTACATAACTGGTGAAGACAATACAGTTCTAACTTTTATAGAATGTCTTTCAGACCTGAAGCACAGGAATGGATGTATATTAACAAGTAAATGTAAACCAAGTTGACTAGTCAAAACATGAGCTAACTTGGGTTTATATTGTTTGAAATGAAATACAAGTCAAAGAAATCACTGCTTTCTTTTATGAATTTGCATTTTCTATACCATCCTTACTTTTTCTGATTTGGGGTTAAGCAATAACCCTAATATTGGAATTGTGAGTTGAACCGTGGGCGGCACGCTGGTGTAATGGTTAATACTTCCGCCTCCCAGCAGGAGGGTCCTGGATTCGAGTCCAGTTTTCTCCTAGAGCTTGTGTGGGTTTTCTCCAGATACTCCAGTTTCCTCCCATAGTCCAATCCACAGCACATTAGGTGTGAGTGTGAATGTGAATGGTTGTGTATGTGTTGGCTCTGTGATGGACTGGTGAGCTGTTTAGAGTGTACCCCTCCTTCGCACAGTGTCAGCTAAGATAGGCTCCAGTCTCCCCGTGACTCTTGTAGTAAGCGGTTTGGCAAATGAGTAAGTTAGTGATGAGTGAATTGAACCCTGTTCCTGGAGATCTACCTTCCTGAAAACTTTAGCTCCAACTTTAAAAACGTGCACCTGATCATTTAATCATTTAATCAAGGCTTAAAATTTTGAAATGAAGACTTAAGGCGATGATTAAATCTTTAAGGATGAATCCATTAGGGTCTTCAGGAAGGAAGATCTCCAGGAACAGGGTTGCGCATCACAGGCTAGACTATAAACATAAAATAAATATGTACCAAGAGCATTAGCAGAACTTTTTTTCAAGTTTAAAGGGTCCCTGGCTGCAAAATCTTTGAGAACCTCTGGTATATGGGGTAAGATGTGTGCACTGATGACTGATGCTGAACTGTGAGACATTTAACACTTTTATCTGTAACAACTAGAGGACGATTAAACACAGGACAAAAAACAAAACAAAAAACAACTGCAAGACCAAGACCTGCTATTTATTAAAAATAGCTTTTGGGTCTCACTTAAATTATTTCTTGTCTCAGAATTGAGCTTCGTTCCCTGGGTAAGATTAGTGTTGGGGAAGAACTGACTGTGTCGTATGTGGACTACATGAATCTGTCTGAGGACCGGAAACGCATGCTCAAACAGCAATACTTCTTCGACTGCAGCTGTGATCATTGCACCAACAAAACAAAAGATGACCTGAAGATGGCTGGTGCAGTAGTGGATGGAGTTAAGGTGGATTATTTATTTATTTGTTTGTTTGTTTATCTGTTTATTTATTTATTTGTTTGTTTGTTTATTTATTTGCTTTTGTTTTGCTTTTTTTGTTTTGTTTATTTATTTACTTATACACTTTTTTAATTGATTACTAAATGTATTTTCTATAATACATCATAGGGTATTCATCGTATTAATTTAAGATTGACTCTACAGATATTTGTGTTATTTAAAAAAGAGTCAGTCAGTTAACTTCACTCATTAATGAATATCTTGTGGCTTCTCATTCTTTCAAGTTTTAAGAACTCCTCTGTGCAAATGTACAGTTCCTCCTTTGGCCGAGAGTGTGAGAGATTAGAAAGCAACCTTTGCATCGGTATAGCTGTAGACCTATGGACCTGACATTTATGCCATATGTTTACTCTCTAGCTTCATTATGCAGACCAGTACAGGGATGGTGGCCAGTCCAGGGTTTTTGTGCCAAATTCAGCTAGTTTTTGTGTGTCCTTGTTTCAAAGTAAATAATAAATATTTCATGAACATACAGTAGGGTGGAACCATGCCTCACAGCAAGAAGGTCATGGTTTTTGGTGTTTCTGTGCAGAGTTTGCATGTTTTTCTCGTGCTTGTGTGGGTTTCCTCTGGGTACTCTGGTTTCCTCCCACAGACCAAAGACATGCACATTAGATTGGCTGTTCCAAATTGTCCCTAGGTGTGAATGGTTTTGTGAGTGTGTGTGGGTGGGTGTGTTGGCCCTGTGATGGTCTAGTGAGCTGTGCAGGTGTACCCTGCCTTTGTAGAGTGTTGGCTGAAATAAGCTCCAGCCTGCCTGCAACCTGAATACGATTAAGCAGTTTGGCAAATGAGTGAGAAAGAGTGGACATTCAGTGAATATATATAAGAACAAATAAAAAATACTCCTTAAAGGTATAGAAAAATATAAAGTTTTATCTGATTGGACCTTATTAGGTTCAAAATTATATTTCCCAATATATGACAGCATTGCTAATAGAACCTTATAATTCTAAACATGTCCCATTTTAACTTTTTGGTACAATTTCTCACTCCATCAAAGGTACCGGATGGGAAGGTGAAGGAAATCACAGAATACAGTCGGGAGCTAATGCAAAAAATGGATAAGGCCCGGCTCGATGGGAACTACAATGAGGTATATCAGATTTAGCCAACACCTGCATACTGCATCACTGCAGTGTGTTAAAGTTCTGATAAATGAGTTCCCAACCTTTTAATTAAAAGAAAAGAATGACATCTATTTTAAATTGAATAACATTGTTGGCTTCTATACAGCTTTGCAACCTTGACATGTAGTAAGCATTTCCTTATTTCATCAAGTCCATTTTAGGGGGTTAGATTTAATGCTTTTTTAAAATGTTGTTACAGTGTCGAATTGCTGTGTTAGATGACACTGGGGTGTTAAATAATGACGTTAACGCATGTTTAAGTTTTTCCCTCTGGGCTGTATGAGCTGGTCATAAACACAGGGTTTAGACAAGTTTTTTGGGGGGCACACTGGAGGGCATGCTGGGCCTTCTGATTAACTCGCCTTCTGATCACGTTAATGATTTCTCACAATAATTATCAACAATAAAAATCAAAAATTAATTTTAGACGCAGCTCACTAGT
>JAQMYF010000015.1:19746541-19757441 GCA_030014195.1 Neosilurus mollespiculum
CAAACTCCACACAGAAACGCCCGAACTGGGAATCGAACCCAGGACCTTCTTGCTGTGAGGCGGACGTGCTAACCACTACGCCACCGTGCCGCCCGCCTGGTTAGCAAAAAATTTTAAAATGTTTCATTTTTGTAAGGAGCTTGGTGTCACTAACTCCTCTGCTTTTCCTCCAAAGGCGATGCGCATGCAGACGGAGATGGAGCTGCGCATGTTTAAACAGAATGAGTACATTTACCACACCATGCGTGAGGCAGCACTTAAAAACCAGCCTATGCAGATGATGGCAGAACCAGTTGAGGAGGGCATCAAGAGTCTTTTCCGTAGGAAGTGACCTCACACAGCTACAATCGCGGTATTTCTCCGAAATTTCATCACTGTGACTCAGATCATTATTTGAACACATATTTTATTTCAAGCCTCTTTCAGTATTTTTCTGCATTTTCTTAGATAATATAATAAAAAGCATAGATTTCAGGTTGTATTTCACGGGTCGTGTATTTCATTTTGATTTAATAATCTACCTATTTTAAATTGTGTAATTTGTAAATAAAGAGTCATCACCAGTTTCATGTTCAAAGCGTGTTTGTGGTTAATTCAGTGCTACACATCACAATTATTAACGAGAGTATTTTGTGGAAAAATGTCCTCTTCATCACATTTAGAACAAACAGTTCAGCTGTTTTTCATGAAATGCGTTTGCTGATTCCCTTGTAGACGATGTCACCCAGTGTCATGGTCTGGAAGAAAAAAAACCCACACAAACCACATTTTGAGTCAGATAACTTTTTAGTAAATAATGAAATACACCAAAAAAATAAACATTCAGGGAAAATAAACTATAATAATGGAACTCACTGTAAATATATAAATAAATAAATAAATAAATAAATAAATAAATAAATATATATATATATATATATATATATATATATATATATATATATAGACCCACTGTAAGCTTAACCACTTACTCCTACAAGAGTCATGGGGAGGCTGGAGTCTATCTCAGCCGACACTAAGCGAAGCAGGGAACACCCTGAACATCTCAGCCTAAAGAGCATGTCTTTTGTCTATGGGAGGAATCCGGAGTACCTGAAGGAAGCCCATGCAAGCACGGGGAAAATGTGCAAACTCTATACAAAAATGCCGGAGTCTGCACTCAAACCCAGGACCTTCTTGCTGTTAGAAGAACATGCTAACTACTACACCAGCATGCTGCCTAAAATATCAATTTTGCTTAATTTTAAAATATTAAAGTGGAAGTAAAGGAAATCCTGTGACACCCATGACACTGAAAATATGTGAATTTTCATTAGTAGGTGGTTTTTACTTGCAATATGTTCGATAATGTGCATTAGCGTTGAAGTACTGTACACGTTTGCAAAGGCCACCATTTGTAGTTCGCTTCACTTTCGTGAGAAAACAATGTCATCGTGCCAGTTCCATAAAGGTAAGATACCAGAATGCCGGGCATTTGGGTGCATGAATGAACGATGGAAGGCAACAGGCAAAAGTTTTTTCAAATATTAAATAGCACCAGAAAACTCTATAAAAGCCCACATAAATAGAAACTGTACCCACAACTAAAACTCTGAGATTTGCCTGCACATTACAGTGGTGCGGTACTCACAGAAGACAACACTTCAGCGCCAGTTGTCACTTTCGCCTCATTTTTTGTGCAACAATGGTGCCCCACTGTTCGATGATTTATTACTGAATTGACTTTTATTCCATAAAAATGTTTTAATAGTTTAAATCCACTTTAACTGATTTTTCAGTGTTTTATAATGTGAGGTCTCCAATCTTTACTCACATTCACAAGTGTATTGGCATCCAAAAGCTCTGTGACTGACTCAACACTCTTCAGATTTGTCTTCAGCTTGTTACCTTCTTTCAAAATAACTGTCTAGAAAATAGAAAGGTTTAATTAATGGCATTAATATCATTTAATACCAAGCCATGTTTAATAAGCACATAAGCACAGGGCCGTATGAAAAGTACAGATTGCACATATAAAAATCATACACATCATATATATATGACTTACAAAATAATCCACATTTTGATCTTTCATTCCAACAAAGCACTAATTACATTACAGAGAGACACAGAGCTACAGAAATGTGATAGTCTTGCCTTGATTTTTTCTCCAGTCATTGTGTTCAGTTCACACTCTTCTCCGATCGTGAAGGAGTTAATCATAACGTTACTCCCTGTGGTAATTGTCACTTTGAAGCAGTCTCCATTCTGTTCGATCTCTGTGATACTCTTGATGTCTTTGCCTTTCTCAATGAGGTCATCAGGAAGACCTACAGCAAGAAGTTTTTTCAACATTAAGTCAGTTCAGCTACGTCTCAGTCTAAAACCCCAAATCTACCTTCCTCATTTTTAAATCAGAATCAATTCCATGTAGTTTATTTGAATGAATTAATGTGAGGAATAGAACAGATGTGGATCAGCCACATCAAGTGGAAACCTTGCAACTTATGAAATTTCTTTTTCATCACACTTACCAATAGCCTTCATGAAGGGCACAAAGCCCTCTTTGCTTTCCAGTTGATATTTTCCGGAGAAGGACATCGTGACAGAAGTAGTGGAAGCAAAAAAGTTCCAACTTCAAAGACTTTTATATATATGCAGTGCTGTAATGATTAACTGAAGGGGGCAGAGATTACATTTGATGTTTATCAAGTCAGCCAATCCTCCCATAGCTCCCTCGTTGACCATTGGCCGAGCATTCTCTTTAAGCATTACTCTGCATTTTTTTCAGCTCATGATGATGAAAGTGTTGAATGACTTGTTTAATTCTATTGCGTTATAACAGCACTGTTGCCCTCACTTCATTTAATCTGGATTATCAACTTTCCTCCCCCAGTGATTATTAATAATTTATACACACTTATTTTTGTTTGACTCTGTTGCACAAATCATACTCAGAAACATTCATTCATTCATTACCTCTCCATTGGTGAGGAAGATTATGTGTTCACCAGCATCTGTTTGTTTGTTTGTCTGTTAGCAAATTTGATGAAGGGATGTGGCACGGGCCTAGCAAGAACCTGTAACATTTTGGAGCAGATCTGGAATCCAGGAATTTATTAAAATCTTTATAACAAGCATGTATTAAAAGATTTTTCCTGTTGGCTGGATTACGGAAAACTATTGATATGACTTTCATCAAACTTGGTGGAGGGGTGAGGCCTGGGTCTGGAAAGAACCCATTAAAGTCTGGAGTCAGCGTCTCAACCTCTCACTTTTGTCCTAACCTGAAGGATTTAACCATAACTTCAGTAACTGCCACTGCAGATTTCTTCATTCTGATCAAACTCATTGACACCCATTTTCACCTTTTCCGGAAATCTTAAAGGACACTTATTTCACCAACATGGGATTCAGAATGAATTCAATCCCACGTGTCTATTTCCCAAAACTTTCAATTTTAAATTAAAATAATTGCACATAAAGTTATACTTTTGTGACCATCTTCAGGAATTTTTGGTAAGTATACGATAACCAATACAAAACAATATACTCTAGGGCTCAGCCTGACGGAATTAGTGCTGAACCCAGATCTTAAAATTGCATTATTTTTTTGGTTACACTCTGGACTTTGAACTGCAACTTTCTCCTCTTAGTCAGTGGTTATCAGTAGTTTAATGCTGTACTTTATCAGAAACAAGTCATGTGATCCTTATTTCATATATAAATTACTTTGTACATGAATGAGCAGAATAAAAAAAATGACAAAAGAGATGCACATGAAATGCAGCTAAAACAGCCCACCTTTGCATGCAATGTATATAAACACATTATATTACTATATTAATTCAACCCTTTTAGGAGAACTACCTGACCCATAGTCATTGACCCAGATAACAGCGTTAAGGAAGATAAGACATGAAAACTAAGTGACCTCATCAACTGGTTGTGTAGTTTTACAACATGCTGTTTTTTTTTTCTTTTTTTACAGCCATCAAATGACTTAAACATCCTAGAAACACAGACACAAGTGACACAAGAATATTTTCTCTATATTTATTATTAACATAAACATAATCATTCAGTATTCATTATGGCCACTACGTACATATTAATCCATAAAGGATACCCTAATTATATTTGACACAAAGTTAAGAGTGCATTATAGTGTAGATGAGCCAGAGAAGTGCTCCAGTATTATACAAATAAAATTACAGAAATCGAGTGCTGGCTTCCCAGAGGCTCACTGGTTAATTCTGTTGGCCAAATGCTGCCTGGTCAGATGTAGAAACTTCATTAGAGGATTTCCACCAGCACCATCACTGCTCTCCAAACCAGATACACCATCAGCCAGACACGACTGGTCAGTGCTGCAACGCTCTGAAAAAGAAATGCATGCAATTAGTCCAACTTTACCATAAAGTGAATTTCCATCTATCCATCTCTCCATCTATCTATCTCTCTATCTATCTATATAGGGTGGCATGGTGGCTCACAGCAGAAGGTCCTGGGTTTGAGTCCCGGGCTCGGGTGTTTCTGTGTGGAGTTTGCTTGTTATCCCCATGCTTGTGTGGGTTTCTTCTGGGTACTCCGGTTTCCTCCCACAGTCCAAAGTCATGCAAATTAGTCTAACTGGCTGTTCCAAATTACCTCTAGGTGTGGACATGAGTGGGAATGGTTGTGTGTGTGTTTCTCTGTGATGGTGACCTGTTCAGGGTGTACCCCGCCTTCGCCCAGTGTCGACAGAGATAGGCTCCAGCCTCCACACAACCCAAACAGGCAGTCTGGCAAATCCATCTATTCATCTGCAGTATCTATCTATCCAGCAAAAGCATAGCAAGCAATTCACTGCTGTTGTCCTGAACTTGTATTTTAATTACACTTACACATGACACTTTAAACACAAGGGCGGCACTTTCGCCTCAAAGCAAGAAGGTCCCAGATTCGATTCCCGGGCTCGGGCGTTTCTGTGTGGAGTTTGCATGTTCTCCCAGTGCTTGTATGGGTTTCCTCCGGGTACTCTGGTTACCTCTCACAGTCCAAAAACAAGCCCAGTAGGCTGATTGGCTGTTCCAAATCACCCCTAGGTATGAGTGTGAGTATGAATGGTTGTATGTGTGTTGGCCCTGCGATGGCCTGGTGAGCTGTCCAGGCTGTACCCTGCCCTCGCCCAGATTGGTCTGAGATGGGCGCCAGCCTCCCTGCAACACTAATTAGGATTAAGTGGTTCAGAAAATGAATGGATGAATGAGTTTAGACATAGTTGTTGCTTAAGTAGAGGAAATCCAGTCACTAAACAGCTTGCACATTTTGTATCACCAAACATATTATCTATCCGATGTTGCAAATCAAAGCTCAGTTTATGCTGAGTTGTAAAGTAGTGTTGACGTTATCGCTGTAGATGACTCAGTTAAGCATTAAAAGCCACACTGATCTGATGTCTACACTGGTTTTCTGACGAGGTTATTGGAGGGTTGAACCTTGATTACAATTTTTTTTTTCTGTCTGTCGAACCTTGGCTCTGGAAAATTTAGATCCTATGTTAATGATTTTATTAGAGTTTTTTTTTTTTACCCATAGATAACTGGCTGACTCACTCCAGAATGACTGAGTGGATACTCATTTCATCATAATTCAGCCGCTTAATCCTATTATGGTCAGGGGTACATCCTAAACAGCTTGCCAAAACAGCGCATGGCCAACACTCACACTCACACTTTGGAGCAATTTGGAACAGCCAATTAGTCTAATGTGTATGTCTTTGGGCTGTGGAAGGAAACTGGGGTACCTGGAGAAAACCCACACAAGCACAGGGAGAACAAGCAAACTCCACGCATAAACACCCTCACTAAGCCGGGACCTTCTAGCTGTGAGGCGGATGTGCTAAACACTACGCCTCTGTGCTGCTTTTTGTAATGCACTGTATCTTGTAATATTCTGATAAATATATGCTGATAAAAATCCTAGGACTTGGTGAAAGTACGAAGTGCAGTAAAGTCACATGCATTCAGGAGCGAGTAGGATGTGGCATGATGTCATGCTGTCTACACTAGGACCGGTGTTAAATGCATTTTTGCATTTTTTTGATAATATGCACATTTGCGATTTTAGTATGGACCATGCAACAAAGTGACCTCTGCAACACGGACATCATCATGATGCACTCCGTTCATTCACTACTGGGAAAGTCCTGGAACATTTAATCACATATATACTGTCTTTATATACAAAAGTCCACAAATTAAATTGCTGAATAGCTTTAATGTGACTATTTTCATCTGAGTGCACATAGACACTTTTTTCCTACCTGAGTTACAGCAGACACCTGGAGCAGCACAGCGTCCCCCCTCAGATCCACATGCTCTCCCTCCGTTGTCACATGGACTGGGAATGTAGTTCTCCTCCATGCAGCTCAGTGCTTCAGGAGAGCCCACGGAGCAGCCTGAACCTGCTGTACAGCAAATATTGGGACCAAAGCAGCGGCCCCTGTCCCTGAGACCACATGCCATACACTACAGAAAGAAAAAAAGAGCTTATGCCAAAAGATATGTAAACATATGCAAATATTTCTTCTGGAATGCTGCTAAAACGTACTACAATATACAGATATGGAAATACATCCCCAAATCACTCACTCACTCATTTACAGAACCGCATAATCCTACTAGGGTCGAGGGGAGGCCGGAACGTATTTCAGCTGACACTTGGCTAAGGCTGGGTCCACCCTGAACAAACCATCACAAGACCGACACACAACCATTTACACTCACACTTACACCTAGGGTCAATTTGGAACAGACAATATCCTAATGTGCATGTCTTTGGACTGCAGGAGGAAACCCAAGCACAAGGAGAACATGCAAACTCCACACAGAAAAGCCCAAGCCGAGCCCGGGACTCAAACCTTCGAACGTTTTTATGGGGGTTCGGGGGGGTGTTGTGGTGTTATATCATCGTACATGTACATGCTGCAAATGCAAGTATATGCTGCATGCTGATCAATTTCTTAACTCAGAAATAACTTTGGATAAAAAAGATCACACATTCAAAATAAGTCAGTATATTTGCATAGCAATCTTATTACTCTGGACTTTAAACAAGCATGTGAAAAGATACTATACACACACACCTGTAAGTAGGAACCCCACAACTTCATAGTTAGACATTAAGTTCAGCCTTTCACTCAATTCCATCTCTCAAAATGCTCTCCAATCAAAATCTTTTCTCTGTTTCTCTCTCTGTCTGACTGTCTTCTTCACTCTTTCCTTTCTGATTCAGTAAATTCTCTGGAGCCAGCTGGCCCACCTCAATTTTTCATCATCGCCATTGTTGTTGATAGTCTGAAAATAGCGTCACATGACTAATTTTAGGCGGGATTAGGCAAAGAGTTCGTATTTTTCTCGGACTTGGAAATTAAATACGGTATTTGTTGTATATTTAAATATCTTTGTTAATGCGAATGACCTTAACTGTAGAATTAGCAGCAAAGTTAAATCTGTAAGTTCTAATGTTGATTAAATAATCTTCATAACTTAACAAAAAATACTGTGTATAGCTTTAAACATTTTAATAATTTCCTTTTGTTCATAAACTAATATTCTTGGCTTTTTTCCTTCTGTACCAAATCATGATTACGATCACCTGTTGACATCACTTATTTCAAATCACATCATTTAATCATTTTACCTCAGTACTAGATCGCCTCGTTCCAATTTAATTTTTGGAATGTTTGAGATGTCTGAAATGCAGGAATTGATGTAAAACCCCTGGCAAAAATGACATCACTGCTCTTAGAGGATCAACACACTGACCCTTTCATTTTGGATTGAATAAACAAATCAGAAATATGACACAAACCAAATTTTATAAGCACGCTCTGTTAACTGCGGACCAATGCTCCTGCCCCACGGGAGCTATAGGAATGGGTTTCGTCCGTCCATCCATCCGTCTGTCAGTCACACTTTAGTTTCCAGACATTTACTTACGCACTAAAGCTGGGGCTTTCAAACATGGTATGCTGGCTAGGATGAGTTTGTGTGTAAGTGACCTTGAAAAGTAGGTCAGAATAGAGGAATACAGAACTGTACATTATATCAACGTTAAGTGTGAAGTGAACTATTTATTTAAATATTTTTTAATATTGTATAAAATTTGGTTATAGTAATTATTAAAGACTTTGTGATACTTGGTGATATGAAAATAAATTTCTATTTTATATTTGTTTAAAGGGGCAGTGGAGGCCCGGTGGTAGGGTGCTGGGTTACTGATCCCAAGGTTGGGGGTTCAAGCCACACTATCATCGAGTTGTCACTGCTGTCTCCCCAGTGGGTTATCAAAGGCCAACCATGTCTCTCACTGTCAGTGGTGAGAGGCATGTAAAAGAACCATTGCTGATTTTCATCAAGAGTAGGCTGCATAGCTGTCAGCGTGTTTCTGCCCTGTGATGGCCTGGCGAGCTGTCCAGGGTGTACTCTGCCCTCACCCAGAGTCGGCTGAGATGGGTGAAAATTTGGTTTTCTGTCTTTTTTTTTTTGGTCATAAGTGTGAAATTTTAATTTGATATAAAGTTAAAAGCCAGAGTGAAGATCTTTTAAGTGTAGTGATGCCATGTCAGGGGTTGTGTATTAATAAATTAAAACATTTAAATATATTTAATAAATATATTAATAAATGAAAAGTTGACCAAAAAACACCATGAAATATTTTGGTTTCATACTTTCTTTTATCTTGTACAAGTAAAAATCAGAAATCACAGTTTTATTTTATTATGTTTTATTTTATTTTATTTTAGTTGAATCTCCCATACTGTACCATTCTTTTCCTCGTTTGGGATTAAACATCTCAGCTACAAGATGTGTTGTTGCTTAAAAATTATAATAGAGATATATAGGCACTGCCTAAAAGTGGAGCTCTAAAAATGTTTGTATCCATTTTCAGCAAAGAAACAGCCAGAACATAACTTTATAACCATAACATAACTTCAAAATTCATAATATATCTTTATAATTACTAATATAACATAACTCATTATATAACTTTATTTCATACTATAACTTGTAACTCATAACATAACTCATAACATAACTTTATTTCATACTATAACTTGTAACTCATAACTCAACTCATAACTCAACTCATAACTCAACTCATAACTCAACTCATAACTCATAACATAACTCATAACTCATAACATAACTCATAATATAACTTATAACTATTATTCATGATAAAACTTAACTCATAATATAATTTATAACTCATAATATAATTTATAACTCATAATATAATTTATAATTCATAATAAGACTTTAAAATACATAATATAACTTCATTACTTAGAAGTTATAACTCATAATACAACTTAATAAATCATTATATAACTTTATAATTCATAAATTAACGTATAACTTATATTATAAGTTTAGAATTCATAATATAACTTATAACTCATAATATAACTTACACTGTGATGGCCTGGAGAGCTGTCCAGGGTGTAGTCTGCCCTCGTTCAGAGTTGGCTGAGATGGGCGCCAGCCTCCCTGTGGCACTAATTAGGCTTAAGCACTTCAGAAAATGAATGAATGAATATAACTTCCTCTCTAATAATTGGCTTCCAAAAACTTATTTTTCCACAAAAACAAAAACTAGTAACTAAATAATAAAATGTTCTGCGAAGTGCAAAAGCACTTTCCAGGGCAACATACACACACAATCATTCACACTTACACTCTCACAACTGGGGCGAAACTTTTAACAAACGATAAATTTCCACCAAACATTACATGTTTTTACACAAGGACTTTATTATAATTATCATTTTTAATTATTAACTGTATAATATTACTGTTTTCATTACTGCACAAAATAATAATAATGATAATATAATAATAATAAAATAATAATAATAATAATAATAATAATAATGATAATTAAGCACTTCATTCAGGCTTTAGCTAATTAATATTTATATATATGGCTCTCTAATGATATCTAAACTACATACAGTCAACATTCAGTCTCATTTTTATTTGGTAATGGTTTGCAAATAAAAGGGTCTTTTAAGGTTTTCATTTATTAAGGGTTCTGAGTTACAAACAGGGTTCTATCTCTCTCTGATACCTGGACATTTACTACAGTGGGAAAAAATTATTTTATCCTCTTCTGATTTTGTAATTTTGCCCAATTACAAAGTAATGAAGGGTCTATCATTATGGTAGTTTTATATAAAGGTTATACATTAATTTGCATTTGACTGAGTGAAATAAATATTTGATATCCTACCAACCAGCACAATTCTGCCTCACGGTCATGGTATGCGCCCATGAGCACACAGATTAATGCTACCACTTTACAAAACTACTCCTAATCTCGTTTTTAACGAAATTAAACCAGTTCAAGTCCACTGAATGACCTGAAAAGGTACACAATATATCAGAACTACTTTAAACAAAAAGAACAAGATGGCAGCCTTGAATCACGGAATATCCCGAATTGTCTCCAGACTGAAACCCCATCAAGCTAGTCTGGGATAAAGTGGATGAAGGCAAAGTCAAAGTCAACAAGTACAAAACATTTATAGGAACTTTTGCAACAGTGTAGGGAAGGAACTTCCTGAACAATATTTGATTTAATCATTGAAAGAATGCCATGAGTGTGTTCAGCTGGAATATCTGCAAAAGGTGGCTACTCTGATTAAAAAATTTCGTTTAAATTGTGTTCATCTTACTCACTCACTCATTTGCCGGACTGCTGAGTCCTACTAGGGTCGAGGGTGAGGCTGGTGCCTATCTAAGCCAACACTGGGTGAAGGTGGGGTTCATCATGAACCGCTCATCAGAACATCACAGGGCACACACACACACACACACACACACACACACACACACACACACACACACACACACACACACACACACACACA
>JAQMYF010000015.1:19764110-19778735 GCA_030014195.1 Neosilurus mollespiculum
ATTTTAACTTTACTATTTCATGGTTTAAACACTACCCTTGTGTGCTGACAGTCTTAAGTACCTCCCTTCATCAGGTTTTGTATGTTTTGCCTCCTGAATAAACTGTGATGATACCTCTCTTAAGGCAGAGGGAAAAAAAACATTTCCTTTACTGCATCCTTGCTGGAACTCTGAGGCTTTCTGCATTCCCATCGAAACAGACGACAGAGTTAAAGCCGTATGCACGATCTAACTCGCAGCATTCAGTGCCTGCATAAAGCATCCACAATGTATACAACACTTCTATGAAGATCAGCTTTAAATAAATTCATCTGTAAATAATGAGCAGTGTTTCTTCTAAGTCACTCAAGTGTAAAAGTTTGAAGAGGAATGGAGATGTCTATCTAATGTTTCCTTATTTTTCGACAGGAAAGCACAGGCTTGTTGACTTCCTCTCCCCTCCCTTCCTTCCTTCTCTCCGAAGGTACTCATCTGAAAAATGGGAACAAAGTGATTGTTCCTGTTCTCTTTCTTAAGTCACTTCAAATGCTGTCTGCTGTGTTGCAGGCTCATTGTCCAGAGCACGGGGCAAGGGACAGGTAAGCACATGGCTCGCTAACACACTATCACACAGGCAGAGGCCAGGGTAGTTTTTATTCAGGGAGCTCTGAGCGAGGAGGAGCTTGAGCTTATTACCTGAATACATCAGGGACAGCAAGCTGGGCAGAATCATTGTGGTCACTGAAGTAAGTATATAGTTTTTACAGGTGTTTTATGAGGGTGTTGATAGTTTTTTTATGGTTGATGCATAACTGCTGACTTTGATTGGCCATGTGATATACGGTACGCTAGGCATGTGTGCTTTCATAGAATGTAGAATTTTATTGTAATAGTAAAGTGTGTTACTGTTTAATGTCTATATGTCATCAAAATGAGGTCAATTTTACCCCACCTACATTTGGTCAATGTTGGTCATGTCCATGACTTTAAAACAACATGTAATTCATATCATAATCAACGTTTTTTTGACAAAGGTGTATGAGGTGTGTTGTTATTGTTTCATTTAGTTATTCTTTTGCTCAATTTGAGCATTTTCCCCTAAATTATTTTAGGCTTTTATTTTTCAGTTAAAATCACGAGTTTAAAACTAGTTTTTTACTTTTTGAGAAACTCTTTTCAGTGTAGTAACAATGTCACGATCCCAAAACAAAGAAGAACTGCTGAAGTTCCGGTATTTCTTTTTTATTTTGAATCTTCCCCATTCACTTTCCCTCTGTTTAGCAATGTTAGCCAAAGGCATACTGTTATACCTGGGATAAAAAGAGATTTACATTTTGCATAATGAATTCAAACAAGTGATTGTTGTGTAGTCGGATGAAAAGAGAGAAGTGTTTGCTGTGCCGAAGTGCCAGCATGAAGAAGCGAAAAACCTGACAAAAACAATGACAAAAATGATTCATCAGACTGAATACACTTCCTGTTTGAATATTAGTCATGAGCATTGATTCATTCTCATTACACACCATCTTTAGTGTTTACTTATTTAAATATGTTATTGTCAATAATAATTACAACTGAATTTCCTTCTCCATTGTAACCACTGTTCATTTATATTTACATAAATATCTTTGGATGCTTATCTTCCCAGGCACGTGATGGACAGATCCATAATTTTTGGTAAAAGAAAGAACCTGACTGACACAAATCTGAGGACTTTTCCAGGCCCATAACCACAACCAATCTTTCTGCCTGAGAGGTTCTTTTATTAGCAGAGCAGCTGCTCAGTGCTCTCAATATGGACCCCAGTGATTACGAGCCCAAAAGGGCAGCTAATTCCATTCCCAGGACTGTTGACCTCTCCCATCTTCCATACCATATTGCTCAACCTGTCCCTACCAAGCCTCTACCACCCAAATATATTCCGGAGATGATTGATCTGAACAAGCTTCAGTTTCATAGAGTCCTGGGAAGATACGATACAGTGCAGATCAAACAAGAAACAGTAAAACCAATGCCAATATGGCCTTCATCCCCTCTTCTCTTACACCCTCCTTCTCCATACTTTCCACCGCTTCGTCCAAGCTTGGTCCCTTTCCCATTCCTCTTGCCAGGCCCAGTCATGCACCTTTCTCCCAGTTCCTTCTACCAGCGTGAGGTGCCAAGATACTACAGAAGAGGCGCAGATAGCTCCAGATCTGGGCTTAGCAGTGCTGAGAAGTTTGGCTTGAACATCCACATTGATGACAGCTATTATGTGAACGTAGGGGGTGAACAGAAGCGCTGGAAATGCCGGATGTGTGAGAAGTCCTACACATCTAAGTACAACCTCGTCACACACATTCTGGGCCACAGTGGCATCAAGCCACATGGTTGTGGTCTCTGTGGGAAGCTTTTTAAGCAGCTGAGCCACCTGCATACACACATGCTCACACACCAAGGCGCCCGTCCCCATAAGTGCCAGGTGTGCCACAAGGCATTCACTCAGACAAGTCACCTGAAGAGACACATGATGCAACACAGTGATATCAAGCCTTACAGTTGCAGCGTGTGTGCACGAGGCTTTGCCTACCCAAGTGAGCTTAAGGCCCATGAGCTTAAGCATGAGAGGGGCCAAGAAAATGTGTGCGTGGAGTGCGGCCTCGACTTTCCAACACTTGCACAGCTGAAACGACACCTGACAGTCCACCGTGGACCAGCACAGTATAACTGCACTGATTGCGGCAAGAGCTTCCAGTACCCAAGTCAGCTGCAAAACCACATGATGAAGCACAAGGACATACGGCCTTTTATCTGTAGCGAGTGTGGTATGGAGTTTGTGCAATCCCATCACCTCAAGCAGCACACCCTGACCCACAAGGTATGTATGAGCATTAGTGCGGAGATAAGGGCAAGGTTAGGCAGATTAACACAACAACGAGTGAAATATTGCAGTTTAGCTGTAAGAGACCCTGAATAAACTGAGAAAGTCTTATAATGTGCTTTGAGAACATTGCAGGCTTAAAATCGGAATTTAGATACCATCATCATCATCATCATTTGCCGAACCGCTTAATCCTATTAGGGTCGTGGGGAGCTTATCTCAGCCAATACTGGGCAAAGGCTCGATACACCTGAACAGCTCACCAGAACATCACAGGGCTACCCACACTAACCACTCACACTCACATCCACACCTTGCGGCAATAGAGCAGCCATTAGCGTAATACATGTCTTTGTACCTGGAGGAAACCCAAGCAAGAACAGGGAGACCATGCACAACTGCGGGAGAAAACCAAAGTACCTGGAGGAAACCCAAGCAAGAACAGGGAGACCATGCACAACTTCACACAGAAACACCCTCATCGAGCTGGGGACTCAAACACAATACCTTCTTGCTGTGAGGTGGACGTGCTAACCACTACGCCGCAGTGCTGCCTGATTTAGATATTAGTGTCATTCGTTATGATGTCACATCAACTGCATGATCTATATGGATTATAAGGACATATCCTACTCCTCTTTTCATGATGTTATTTCAACCTGTTTCGCAGGGAGTAAAGGAGCATAAGTGCCGTATCTGTGGCCGTGAGTTCACGCTGCTGGCCAACATGAAGCGCCACATCTTGATCCACACCAACATCCGAGCCTACCAGTGCCACCTGTGCTACAAGAGCTTTGTCCAGAAGCAGACACTCAAAGCACACATGATCGTTCACTCAGATATCAAGCCTTACAAATGCAAGGTGAGCCAAATGCATGACTTCCATTATGATAACGCAACCAAATCCAAAGTGAAGAATTACTATGTGAGCCTGACTCTCATTACATGGGAAATAAAGAAAATGAATAAAGGCCGAGATCAGGTCAAATCATCAGTTTCCAGATGAGGATGTATCTGGTCATTATAACATGAATAGGATCATTTCACATGACATCCTAAACGTGAATTGAATTCATTTCATTCATTTGTTGAACCGCCTGTTAGGGTTGTGGGGTTAGGGGTCCTATCTTAGCTGACACTGGGTGAAGGTGGGGTACACCCTAAACACCTCACCAGACCATCGCAGGGCAACACCCGCACAACCACACTCACACTCACACCTAGGGGCAATTTGTAACAGCCAGTTAGCCTAATGTGCATGTTTTTGGACTGTGGGAGGAAACTGGAGGAAACCCACGCAAGCACAGGAAGAACATGCAAACTCCACACAGAAACGTCCTCGCCCAAGACTCGAATCCAGGACCTTCTTGGTGTGATGCGGACGTGCTAACCACTACGCCGCGTGCCGCGCGAATACATTTCAGTTTCATTTTGATTTCAATCGGCTCTTATCATCTCTTCTATCTCTACATACCTGCAGAGATGCAATTCCATGAACAGGTAATAAACAAGTCATTTTGGGGTCCTTGATGTTTTGGAATTCTTGTGACCTTAGGCAGAGATGGGTGGATTGAGGCGATGACCAGATAGCTTCGTTTTTTTGGCAACCTTATGTCTCCTTGTCCATAGGAAGGATATCTCCACACAAACTGCCTCTGTAACAATAGCGCTCTTGTCCCTTGAGAAAAGGTCCCGCAAATAGATTTCATCTCGCTTTCTCTTGTGCTTGGGAGCACTTCCTGTTTTCTCACGGTCCTTTTGGACAGTTTACAGTCCCTCTCTCCTCCTGAAGGAAAGGCCCACCCTAATGAAAAAAATAATGTAGAGGAAGGACAGCACAGGAGTGCCCTTCCCTATAGGCTTGTGGCCCTTTCTGCTGGCCTCTTCCTTTTGCTGCTCTGCTCACCCATTCATGATTACTTTCAGCCCTAAGTGTGTTTGATAACAGCCAAATTCATGGAATTGTTTTCTCTGTGTTTCCTCGAAGTGTATAACTCAAGTGGTGCAAATACTGGAAGGAATTTCTGGTTGTTCCTATAAATGTAAAGTGAAGAAACAAATAGTTTTGTTACTACTATCTCTGTAATGTTCCTGTAATTTTAATTATTTGCATTATTTGTTCTCTTTTCAGCTATGTGGGAAGGAGTTCAACAGGATGCATAATCTGATGGGTCACATGCACTTGCACTCAGACAGCAAACCTTTCAAGTGCCTGTACTGCCCCAGCAAGTTCACTCTTAAAGGGAATCTGACCCGTCACATGAAGGTCAAACATGGTATCATGGACCGGGGACTAGATGCAAGAGGTACTGAGTATTAATTAAATTAAAAATAAAGTAAAAATGATTTATCTGAATGTATCTCATACATATGTGACCAGTGGTGTAGTGGTTAGGGTGCTGGGATCATGATCAGGAGGTTGTAGGTTTGAATCCCTATTAGACCCCTACTGTGTTAAGACCCATCGGCAAGGTCTTAACCAAAAAAAATGTGCCTCTGTCCTCCCAGCAGAATAAATGCAATATAAATACTGGGAAGGTAACCTGAATCGAACTTCTAGTCACTTCAGGCTACAAAAACCTGTGAGGAGCCTATAGGCTTGGGTGTAAAAAACCCAACAGACTTACCATGTATCTAATACTGTCTTCTCTTTGAAGTATTCAGGCGCAGAGGACGGTTCTGTCTTTCCAGCCCTCTTCGTCTCCTGTCTCGGTTCAGTCAAGACAAGCCGTTTGATCTGTCCCAGAAGAGCCATCCCCAACTCCGTCTTTCTCAGTCAGATGGCGAGAGCCGTGAGGAGGATGATGACAGCCTATACAGGATGAGCCAGTACAGTCCTGATCGTTTCCAGACAGAACTGGGAGGAGCCAGAGAAGCAGACGATGAAGATGAAGAGGAAGAGGATGGGATAGTTCATGAAGAGGAAGAGGAGAGGAGTGAGAAACAGTTTAAATTGAGTAAAGAGGAGCTCCAGTGCATACGTTACAGAGAGAGTCAGCATGGTTCAATCTCCGATGGAGAGCTCTACTGTAGTCGAACATACCGGGGTAGAAAATTAAGCTGTGAATGAAGCCTTGCAAAATATATATATATATATCTACAAAGTGAAATAAATCTGTGAAACAGTCTTCATTTCCAGTAGGATTGTAGCATGAAGAAATTTGCTAATAAAATAGCACATTATTTAAAGTAATTAATATAATTTTTTCCCCAAGAAATGTTACTTAATACATAATCTTTAACCGCGTGCATGCTTTAACCAACTGTATATTTTGTAAGAAGGAGATTCACCTTAATAAAAAGCATGATTTCAGAAATGATTGATGAATCAAGTTTTCATGTACTGATATTTTCATAACATTTGATAACCTGTTCTTTTTTAATTTTAATTTTTTTTTTTTATAAATAACGTAAATAAATTTAAGAAAATTGTATTTTTTTTTGTGAAGTGTGAATGTAAATCTTGAACTGTATTTATAAATAATAAAAACATTTACAAAATACTCTGGAGCTATGGCAACTGCTTTTAAGAAAGTAAAAATTTTATTTTTAATATAATATAAATCATATATATATATATATATATATATATATAGAGAGAGAGAGAGAGAGAGAGAGAGAGAGAGAGAGAGACCATAAAGTTTTATAAAGAGAAAAAACCCACCTCAGTTGATCGACCTCCTAGAATAAAGGAAAACCACATTCAGTTCCATTAATATCTCAGAACAACGTTATCTGTGTAATTCGGGTGTAATAGAAGTGAAATTCTTCATTTCTTGTTAAAATCATGCAAAAATAAAGAAAGCAATCCTATCTAACAGGCTTTCTAATTTTTAACACTTTAACATTTTAACATTAAGTATAATAGTTCTAACTTTCTTGAAACATATTTAGGTTCTCAGAAAAAGGAAAGGAAGTACAACAGAATGCATCACATCACCTGATCAAACAAGCCTTGTCTGAACTCTGTGGGGGTCCAGATCACAGACCTTTGACGTCATTTCTGTAGTATGTGTTATCTGCTGTTGTTTACCATTACCAATGTTTTTAATGGGAAAATCATAAACTACTCCTAGTCATACAGAGATAATTGTCACACATGTCACTATAACTATCAGTGATCTGTTCAGCTAAAAAAATTATTGATTTCATAAATAATTCATTCATTCATTATCCTGACTGCTTATCCTGTTCAAAAATTCGGGGATGTAGGAGCCGATCCCAAATGATGCTGGGTGAAGGTGGGGTACACCCTGAAGTTCTCCAGTCCATCACAGGGCCAACGCACACACACACACACACACACACACACACACACACACACACACACACACACACACACACACAGCCATTCAGACTCACGGGTAATGTGAAGCAGCCAATTAGCCTAATGTGCATGTCTTTGGATTGTGGGAGGAAACCAAAGTACCCAGAGGAAACCCACGCAAGCACAGGGACAGCATACAAACTCCACACAGTAACGTCCTTGTGCAGGCTGGAACTTGAACACAGGACTTTCTTGCTGTGATGTGGATGCGCTAACTACTACACCACCGTGCTAGCCATCAGTTACATACAGCGCTTTTAATATTTCACCCTTCATAACCAGCAAGGGTCGCATTAAACTCCTGGTAAATGTAAGCCAACAATGCCATCATGTCTGGTTTCTTATTAGTGTTCCATATTATTGTCTTGTTTATCGGCACTCATTTTGAAATTATAAAAATTCAAAATGCGGTGACTTTGATTTTTTAACCATTAAAGATGACTCAAGGTCAAAGTGCTCATTCATTCATTCATTCATTTTCTGAACCACTTAATCCTAATTAGGGTCATGAGGAGGCTGGCACACATCTCAGCCGACTCTGGGCGAGGGTGGGGTACACCCTGGACAGCTCACCAGGCCATCGCAAAGCCAGTACTCATACACACATTCACTCTCACACTCACCTAGGGACGATTTGGAACAGCCAATCAGCCTACTGTGCATGTTTTTGTGGGAGGAAACCCACGCAAGCATGGGAAGATTTCCTAATACGCTTTCCTATTAGTGTTTTAATATCTCTTTCAACTTTCAAAATTTCAAATTCATAAGCAATCTGTCTCCAAAATGTTTCACCTGGCTCTGACCTTGACCTTTGGCCTAGACATTATGAAATCAAATTATCTCTGGGACTCAGGTAGGGTAGTGTACCTACCCAGTTTCGTGAAAATCTGTGCATGGGTGTGGTCAGGATTTTTTTCACAGTCAAACTGACAAACAAATACCAGCATTTATAATTTCTCTGGTAAAAATCCATTTTGGATGGAGATTAAAATCCAGAAATCTTTTAAGGATACCTGTGGTGAATTAGCATCGCTAGTTATTTAAAATGAATAGCTATAACATCAGTGGTTCCTTTCCGGTAACATCAGTCCATGCCTGATTTCAAAATACGTGTGAGCGCTGCGACACTGGGCATGCTCAGAGACATATTGCCTTCCTCATTGGCCATCACACAGTGTTCTCGTCCTCAGAGTTACTAGAATGTGACGTCTCACTGTCTCCACAAGAGACTCCTCCCTCTCTGGTCAAAATAGATCACCATTTACACCCATTTCCTCCAAATTGCTGCCGTAGTTGCTTCATGAACACGTTTTTTAAATGTCGCCTGCTGAATAGATCTGCTTGTTTACTTGCGCTGGACATCCCCGCCCAATGAGTTCACATCACTTCCGGGGAAATGACTGCTAACCCCGCACTAGTAATCCATTGGAACACATTACCAGTTTTGTGCTTTTTTTTGGGTCATTTATGTTAAAATAATAGTCTGTATTGCTTAAATGTATTACATACACACAAATTTGTTGTAAGGATGAACAATACCGCTACTCTTTAAAGTTACACATGGGGAAAGTCTTCATTAATTTGTGATAACCAGAGGCATTAGGAATACCTAAAGTGCAAATAATTCTGGATCAATGAAAGTTTAGAGGTATAAATATCTGCTAGCAGACATTCAGTTTTTATGATGCTGCTGAGGCTTTTTTCAGGAGATCCAAAAAAAAAAAAGTCCAGCCAGTCTATTGACTTGTTTTACTTAATTATTTAATATTATCACACTGGTTTTGTCTTCACTCTAATACTTGGTCACATGTACAGTTAACGTTCCCCTGTGTGTTTTATCTGTGCACCCAATAACACACAATATAAAAAATATCCAATACTGATAATCTCACACCAGTTTTCTGTAAAACCACACGGAACTATCTTTCAAAAACCCAAATATACTTTTTTGTATGTGTTTCAGCCCTCACAGACCATCCACACACCTCTATCGGTTGGTGGCCCTATGTGAAACCATGAAGCTGGAAAGGAAGTACTCATATCCTCATCCTCTCTTCCATCCACCTCAGTGTTTCAGTCCCGAGACCAACGGGAAGCATGCGGCGCTGCAGAATCAGGTACTGCGACTCAGGTCTGCTGAAGTGAAACCTCTGGATGAGTCAGGACAAAGGCTATCTGTAACTGTTTTCATCATGAGAAAGGTGCAACAAAGTGGAAAATAAAACCACTGTTGTTCTTTTCTCCTCCTATGAGTTCCACTTCTGCTACATAGGTGGGAAGGTACATGTGAGGCTTCACGCACGTAACAGTCACCTAAAAAAATAAAACAGCAGATCGGTAGTATAGTTAGAATTACAGTCATTATACAATATGTATTACAGTAAATATTTAAATAATACATCATCAAGTTACAAATGAACTGTTCTCATCATCTCCACATTGTTTTCATTCATTCTGTAGCCTCCATTTTTACTGCTCTGTTGTTTTAAATAGTAATTTAAGGTATATGTGTATTGTGTATTTGGGTAGTGAATCTGATGCCTGGGTTTCATTCTGTGTTTGATATTTTCTGTTTTTATTTGTACGACTGAGAAACAGAGTGGCGCAACCAACAGAAAGCTCCTTTTGAAAAAAAAATACATAAAAATTTTTGCAATATAAAAGGTGCAGAGAGGTTAGACCATTCAGGCACGAATAGACCTGTCAATTTTACTTTATTAATATTATATTAAGTATATATTTATATTATATATTATATTACATTTATTTTGAAGTTGTGATGACACCATTCTTTGCAGTGTATCCTGCATGGGGCAACTACAGTATTTCATTTATTACAAAGTATTAGTATTTAATTACTATTAAATGAGCGAAGAGGATAAAGAAGAGGATAAAGTAAAAAAAATAAGCGAGATTTGTGTAAGTTACAGCACGCTGGTATAAGTCGTAGTTCAGCGAGGTCATCGAAAAATTTTGTGCATGCAAAAGATTTTCGACGTATGCTATCGTGCGGCTCATACGTTCCGCATACGAAGGCCATAGGTTGTAGGTAAGTTATGTGATCGTTCACACACGTTATTTGTAAGTTACTCATAAGCTGAATATAATGTCTGAACTTACGTATATCTTATACCAACGAAAGCCTAGTGTGTTGGCAGAGTTCGCAACTTATGACCAACGATAGTTTAACTTGCAGCAGTGTACCCCCGACGATCGATCCCATGATGTAGCCTGTAAAAGGCTGCCGACGTGATTCGAATCAGATCTGCACTAGACATCGCAGTATCGACATCACCGTCATGCCAAAGAAATCAATGAGGTCATGCTGGATCCTCCATCTCTCGGAAGACATGGACATCAGCTCCTTATAGAGTCTCGAGGAGTACTGGCCAGTTCCTGGTCTTGAACCCCATTTTATATACCAATCCCCCTACATGCTGTCAATACGCCCATAATACGCTAGCTGCACGTTAGAAAGACGTTCAGTAAAAGTTCTGTGGTCGTCCGGAACACGTCAGATATGTCTACATACATCAAAACATGTTGGATATAAGTTAGCTATAAGTTTTTGATAAGTTACTGGTTCTGGATAAGTTACTAATAAGTTATGTATACGTTCAAAACTTGAATAGCGTCGATAGTTCAGCGTACAACGTAAATTATATTTCAAGATTATTTCTCAGTACAAGTTTATGTAGAGCAAGAGATTTTTTTCCCACGTTGAGGTCAGCGGAAAATAAATGGCTGTTGTTATCGATACAAGTTACAATATGTGACCCATTCTGGCAAAATGATTCACAGTGACCAAAAATTCAAAATTGAGTTAGCCAAACCATTTTAAAGTTTAGAGTCTCCTCTTTTAAATGGTTTGGCTAACTCAATTTTGAATTTTTGGTCACTGTGAATCATTTTGCCAGACTGGGTCACATATGTGTTTACCGGATTTAGTAAATAACTGCTCTATATTGTTACACAACACTTGTTATGATTATTGGCTGTTTTAAATCACCCCTGAGTGTGAGTGTGAGTGGTTATGTATGTGTTTTGCCCGGCAGTGGTCTGGTGAGTACACTCCGTCTTCACCCAGTGTTGGCTGAGATAGGCTCCAGTCTTCCCATGATCCTAATAGTGACAAACTTCATCAGGGAGATATTAAACTTTATTTTCTAGCTCTGAACAACTCACCCAACACACACACATCCCTCTGTCATGAGCCGTACATGACTCTTTCCACTACGCAGCAATCACACTCACCTTTTCTTGCGGAAATGCATTTTTAGAACACAAGCACTCGAGGATAACTGTGCTGTCTATGGTATCTACGGTTGTCATGGTGATGTGTGTGTGTGTGTGTGTGTGTGTGTGTGTGTGTGTGTGTGTGTTTTCTGAGGTCTACTGATTAAAACGAGATAATTTGGTTAGTCTAAACATTCTTTTTAAAAACCTGATCCCGCATGATTACTGATGTCTTGTGAACAGAACA
The DNA here is from genome assembly GCA_030014195.1 of Neosilurus mollespiculum. NCBI lineage: Eukaryota > Metazoa > Chordata > Actinopteri > Siluriformes > Plotosidae > Neosilurus > Neosilurus mollespiculum. The sequence continues at coordinate 19,775,760 of JAQMYF010000015.1, forward strand.
GTTGATGTAGAAATGTGGACTTTCACATGGTATGGGTTGGGTTTGATGAACCCCTTCAACCCCCCCTGCCCCCCCCCCTCACCCCTCTGGCTGCGACCCTGTAATGTTTCATTTTACTGGTAAACATCTTGTTAAATTGGATTATTAATTAAAATAAAACAGGTAAACAATAAACATGTTTGTAACCTCCTGGGGGTCCAAAGCACAGCACAGTTTAAATATCAGATCGTTTCCTTTGCCTTCATGGGTTAAAGGTAGTGTGTGTCAGTGGAGTGAAAACAGATCTCTCTAGAGCTATGGCCATCAATCACCTGAGGTAGATAAGGTGACAGTTTAACAAATGTGGCTGTAAAAATGGCCGAGCTGCCTAAAGTGTTGTAATAGTTAACTGTGCTTTGATGAAATGAGAATAAATTCATTTTGTAAATAATGTAAAATCCAACTGTTACACTAAATGTAATTCTTATTCGATAGAGATACAAACAGAATCTGTTTAAACCTAGAGTCGTGGGGACGCTGGAGCCTATCTCCGCCGACACACACACACACACACACACACACACACACACACACACACACACACACACACACACACACACATACACCAAACCATTCACACTCACACTCACACCTAGGGGACAATTTGGAACAGCCAGTTAGCCTAATGTTCATGTCTTTGGACTGTGGAAGGAAACCAGAGCATCCAGAAAACATGCAACTCCTCACAGAAACACCTCGCTGAGCCCCAAGTCCAGGACCTTCTTGCTGTTCGGTGGACATGTTAACCATTACACTACCGTACCCCGTTGAAATGCACTAATGTTAATTTGAAAGTGAGAAATGAAGAGATGGACAGGGTGTTCTTTTCTGATTTCTAAGAATAATATCAATTGGATCATTTATCCATTCATTTTCTGAACTGCTGAATCCTACTGGGGTCGTTGGGACACTCTTAGCCGGCTCTGGGCGAAGGCAGCGTACACCCTAAACAGCTTTCCAGATTGGCAGGGTGTATTTATTTTATTTTTTAATTTTTTGGCTGATTTAATATTAAATTAGGTAAAGACAATTCAACAAGAGCTCATACATAAGAAAATAGCTTATAATGTAAATAAAATTAATTTTAATAATGTACGGTTATTTGCATTTTTTTAATGATAAAATAAAGAATGTTGTTATTAAAATGGAATATTTACTGGATGGTCTGAACCGTAAGAATAACCCATTAGCCTGTAGGCTTTGAATTGAGGTTGGTATTAAGATTATTATTAATTCACTCACTTTCACTCATTTGGTGAGCTGCTTAGTCCTACTATGGTCACAGGGGGGCTCGAGCCTATCTCAGCCAACACTGTGTGAAGGCGTGGTACACCCCGGACGGCTCACCAGACCATCGCAGGGCCAACACTCACTCACAACCAATTACAGCCAATCTGGAACAGCCAGTTAGCATAATGTGCATGTTTTTGGACTGTGGGAGGAAACGCAAACACATTCGCCGAGCCCGGGACTCGAACCCAGGACCTTCTTGCTGTGAGGTGGACGTGCTAACCTAAGCCACCGTGCCGCTCCTCACTATTAATTCAAAATAATGAAAAATTACTGTTATATAAAATATGAATGATTTTGTTATGAAAGTGTTGAAACAATTAAATAGCTTGATCTTTCAGTGGAGTTGTAACTGGATATTTTCTTTGTCCATCTGAAGATGCTGTAAGGTTCACCATGTGAGGAGCTTTCCTTGGCCTCTACACATCCACGTGGGCGCCTGCGGCTATGAATGCTGCTCAGTAGCGCCCTCTGCTGACAGCCTGTAATATTTCACCTTTAAACTGTACCTGGATAAAACGCTAAAGTCAGTTCCACTCACATTTAAATCCCTACCTAAGGTCGATCTCGGATCTGTGTATTTCGTAACCCGGGATGAACTGTGATAAGGAATAAGGCGCAAATAAAGACACGCTATACACTATAAAAGCCACATAAAGCCATGTTTGGGTTGTAGCACTTGGAGAACGCTAGAGGGCGCTGCATGTGTGAGTGGTCGAGTCCAAACATGGCGGCCTCCATCCTGCACCGCTTTAGCTCCTCTGTCAGGACTGCAGTAAAATGTGTGACCCCGCGTTTAAATGGTGAGTTTTAATCCGTCCGGTAATATTATTTTGTTCACATTTCTTGTCTGTAAGTGTTGATTTATTAGAAATACCAGATGGAGTGTGATAGAGTATCACTGGGTTGTCAAGGTTGCTAGCTTGCTAAGCTAATAACAATAACAATAATAATAATAATAATAATAATAATAATAATAATAATAATAATGATAATAATAATAATAATGAAGCTGAATGTGGCACTGAGGAGGAAAAAGTAAACATTTCCCCTGGAATAAAAGGTAAACCGTTCTGTCATGTTAACACTAAAGTAATAAAGTACTGAAGTATTACAGTACTAAAGTATTACAGTACTAAAGTATTACAGTACTAAAGTATTACAGTATTACAGTATTACAGTACTAAAGTAATAAAGTACTAAAGTACTAAAGTACTAAAGTTTTAAAGTTTTAAAGTATTAAAGTATTAAAGTACTAAAGTACTAAAGTAATAAAGTATTAAAGTACTAAAGTAATAAAGTACACCCTGCTGATATGAACCCAGCCGGTGGTGTAGTGGAAGGTCATGGGTTCGAGTCCCGGGCTCGGTGGGGGCTTTTCTGTAAGGAGTTTGTTTGCATGTTCTCTCCCTGCTTGTGTGGAGTCTCCGGGTATTACACTCATACACTCATGGTATACTCCAGGTTTCCTTCCACAGCCCGAAGACGTGTACCTTAGTCTAACTGTTCCTTCCAAGTTGCCCCTGTGTGTGTGAGAGAGAGAGAGAGACTGTGTGTGTGTGTGTGTGTGTGTGAGAGAGTGTGTGTGTGTGAGAGAGAGTGTGTGTGTGTGTGTGTGTGTGTGAGAGAGAGAGTGTGTGAGAGTGT
>JAQMYF010000015.1:19779903-19790611 GCA_030014195.1 Neosilurus mollespiculum
CCCTGCGATGGCCTGGCGAGCTGTCCAGGGTGTACTCTGCCCTCGACCAGAGTCGGCTGAGATGGGCGCCAGCCTCCTCGCGACCCTAATTAGGGAGAAGCGGTTCAGAAAATGACATGACATATTAAGTTAGTATTAATAATGCCCTCGCCCGGAGTTGGCTGAGATGGGCAACAGCCTCCCCGCGACCCTAATTAGGATTAAACGGTTCAGAAAATGAATGAATGAATAGTATTAATAATTGAAGTATGGGTGTGCCTCCTTCCATCTGTGTGACAGCCCCTCCCCTTTGCTGACATGCAATTGGCTGAATACTTCACTCATTCATTTTCTAAGGCGCTTAATCCTAATTAGGGTCACGGGGAGCCTGGCACCCATCTCAGCCGACTTTGCGCGAGGGCAGGGTGCACCCTCAACAACTTACCAGTCTGTCACACGCACAACCACTTACTCTCACACCTAGGGGCGATTTGGAACAGCCAATCAGCCTACTGTGCGTGTTTTTGAACTGTGGGAGGAAACCGGAGTACGCGGAGGAAACCCACACAAGCACAGGGAACTGCAAACTCCACACAGAAACGCCCGAGCCCGGGAACTGAACCCAAGACCTTCTTGATGTGAGGTGGATGTGCTAACCACTACGCCACTGTGTCGCTCTGGCTGAATACTTAACTGTAGGAATGTGTGGTTGTACAGGTGTTCCTAATAAAGTGCTCAGTGAGTGTCCATCATGTACATTATGATATTGTTTGGGTTTTTTTTTTGGTTCTGCATTTTGTAATAAGTATAGTGTTATTATTTATTTACATTAATTATTCTTTATTGCTATACAATATAATTTATAAGTAAGCCTGTATGAAATGTCTTGGGATCAACATAACTATATTTTATCGTTCCTATCTTTTACTTTTAATAAGAATAAATTAGTGTCTTAATCATCCGACCTCTTTTTAGTTTGTAGATAATATATCATGCAGAGAGGAAGTTGCTCAAGCAGAGTATTATTTATACAAGTAAGTAGAAAATCTTTATTTCGTCTTATTCATTTTTCAAACATCATTGGACTGAAAAACCTTACACCAGTTTCTTATTAGAAAACTAACCCTGTATCTCTAACTACTACTCCCTCCTGTGCGTTCTGAGGTTCCGGCACAGTCCGAATTGCTGGTATCTCCGTGACTGGACCATTCATAGCTGGTTTCGACATTGTCTTAAATATGGAGTGAGAGACAGAGCCTTGTACACACTCAAGAATAAGGTAGGAGTTGTTCAAAACGACGATCAGAACATGGAGCAGAACTTTGTTTTTACTGAATGTTGGTTAGTTAAGTTGGATGTACCGTGGAGAGGCACTTCAGCTGCATTCACATAGGAAGCAACGAGCATCAGGCGACCAGGCAAAGTCAGTGATTGGCAGCAAAATTAGCTGAACTCTTTTGAGTGATAACCAATCAGAGCTTAAAGGTATCGTTAATTGTCAAATGCAGCCAAACACCGAGTTCCCGAAAAAAAAAAAAAAAAAACCTTTTCTTGCTTCCTTCTGTAGACCGTCTAAAACACGCGATATCATGTGCAGTTCAGGTGCAAAGAGATTCACGTGTCGCTCGTCACTTCCTGTGTAAATGCAGTTTTAAAGTTTCACACTGTACAGAATTCTAATATTATTGACTTCCCTATGTTTAGGTACAGTTTGGGATGTTTCCAGATGAGTTCACATTTAATATCCTGATTGACTCTTACCTCAAAGAAAAGGACTACCAGGGTATGAGCAATAATAAAAAGTTGGAGCCTCAGTTATTGCTTTACTGATTCAGTTGCTGATTACTTTCATAAGGTTGATCTTTATTAAGCAGTTTATTGTTTATTTATTTATTTGTAATCATTACAGGAGCCTGCAAAGTTGTGGAGGAGGTGATGCTTCAGGAAGCATTTGACCTGCCCACGACGCAGATCTTATCCCTGTTCGCCCTGAGCAAGTGTTTAGCAGCCAAGCCTAACATTAGTGTATGTCCTTCCACTAAAACTCTGAAACAGTGATAATAGCTGGTGTGGTGCATGTACAGATTATTTTTTTTTAATCATTATTTGAAGACTTGTGTGAATTCTTGCTAGTGTTAGGTTTTTAAATAGTTGTTTCTAGTTGGTTGTCTGAGTGTTGCTCTCGATTACCTTCACATTACACATCAGATAACCTTCAAAACAAATAATCCGCACAGTGAAAGCCTGTGATGATTATTTTAGTCTTTAGAAAGCATTGTTGTTTTCAGTATAAAGACTTAAATAAGGTCGACTGCTTTAGATGTGTTTGGGTTTTGTGTCAGCAGTAACTTTTATCCCACGTTATATTTTATCTTAATTAAGCTAAGATTAAAAATGTCCAGATCATTGGAAAGGTTACACAAAGGCACATTAAAGATGAATGATTTGCTCATCAGCAGTTTGATAGATGAATCCTGAGTCAAATTCTATTGTCTGCTGGAATTCAAATGGTTATTTGGTAAGAAAGAATGTTCCGCCAAGAAGGGAGACAAAAATACAAGAACTTATAAAAGAAAACAGCGATCATTTGACCATCTTCCCAGAGATCCTTAAAGAAGAGATCATTGGATTTACATGTGGATCATTAAGTTCATTCATTCAATTCTTGCAGCTATAGGAGGTAATTATTCTAACTGTTGTAGCCTAAATCATTCAACAGTGAAGGTGCGCTCACACAATTCCATCCTGATCCTGATTTGAGCCGATCATATTCCGATGTTATTCCGAATGTTTCAGAAGGTGTTCTTCGATTGTTACCTGATGAGATTCTGTTTCACTGGGATTATGATCTATACAGATGTCACTCTGATTTGTATGGATGTTGTTCGGTTGTATCTCCAATATTGTATAAAAAATGTGCAGATTTAATGGAAAGTAACCGGAATGTCTCAATGTTGCATTTTTTTTCTTTTTTTTTCTTCTGATTTTAACCCAGTGTTATACCGATCACTACTGATGTTACTCCTATGCTTCCCCGATGTACTCCGAACACAAAAAACAACTCATTTTTAAACATTCCCAAAATATTTTACTCCTTCCCGAAGTTTCCGCAAAATTCTTCAATGTCCAATGTCTACCGATGTTTTCCGGTGTGTACCGATGTTCTCCATGTTCCTTTGATGTAAAATTGGAATATGATCAGGGATCACGATCGGTATCATGTAAGTTAACCTTTTGGTTGAAACCTTTAACTAGAATAGATGAAGTGGCCGAGAGATCAGTCATCATTTAAAATTTTCTCCAAATTTTCTTAATTACTTCAAAGTAGCTACTTAAAATAGAAGAAAGCACTGGCAATCATTGAAGTATCTGAAATTTTAAATTCAAATGTGTGTGAGGTGGAAGTGAGTATGGATAATCACCCATTAAAATAAATCAAATATGTCTGGTTTCAGAGAGAAGTGTCGAAAGAGTCTTGCTGAAAAGAGCTGAATTCCCCATCAGACAGTAGTGAATGATGGGGATGCAGTACAGCATGCTCGTTTAGGATTCCTGTCTTTAACATTATCTGGATCGTTGTCTGTTAGGATTATTATCTCATGCTGTGAAAAATTAAGGGTCAACTTGAAACAATGAGTACAGTTCAGTGTTTTGTGGAAAATCGTCTTTTGAAGGTGACTGTGCAGAATTATGTTAATTGTTGAGATATATATATATGTGTGTGTGTGTGTGTGTGTGTATTTGTATGTATATTTAACATTGATTATTTGTGCAGTGGCAGGAGGAGAGGAGCATGGGTGCAGCTCTTCTGTTAGCTGGACTGAAACAGGACAATTCTATTGGCGTCAGTGCTCAGTTACTTGGTCATACACTCATTGGTGTGTATTCAGTGCTCCAAAAAATATAATCATCTTTCGTCATGTATAAATTTAGTTCTCATATTAAAAATGTTTAAAGCTTGGATAATATGATTTTTATACATGCTGGGTTTTATAAAAGAGCCCAGATGACCGATATAATGGCTTTGTGTACATCTAATGAATGTGATGTTTATGTTATGAATGTTCTGTAAAACTAAGCAACATCAGCTCCTGTAAAAGTGGCATGTGGTTGTGTTTATTCGTTGCAGTCTTGTATTTTGGTATAAAGAAATAAACTGCAAAATTAACATCCTTTCATTAGGTAAGGTGGAGATGGCCAGAGGAATCCATGCAGTGTTTCACAACATGCCCCTGATGTGGACCCCTGGTTATCTGAATAAAAGCCTGGTCGTTATGGAGCGAGTGTGTACTGATGCTGGAGATTTGAAACTATGCAAGGAAATTGTGAGTATGTAGAAAGATTTCACAAAAATTACTGTAATTGCTCACATCTGTGGGAGAAAGTAAGTCTTGCAAGTCACTCACATTGTGGAGAATGTGTTCGAGAATAACATACTTGGATGAATACGACCTGCCTCTCGAAGTAATCTCCCATGAACGCAGGTGTCCCTGCTTCACTCACTCTGATTGAGGAATGTGGAACCTACTCTTTCTCTTCCACCTTTTAATATTTTTTAAAATGTTAATTTTTGAGGGTTTTTTTTTTATTCATGACGGACATATCTGACTGATTAACACTGATGTGGGAAAATATTCATGCCTCATGAAAGCTGCCTCTGTTCTTCTACCCATACAGTAACATATCAAAAGTAAATAGACCCCACCATTTCTGAAAGATATACATTTACAAATACATAGTACTCAAGCTGATGGAAATCCCTCACAGCAGTTTCTCTGCAACATCAATTTCCTTACAGCAGGGATCATTTTCAACAATCCAGAGACACCTCTCAGAGAGCCCAGGTCGAACTGAGCAGAAGGCTGTTGACTCCTTATCTTTTGCTGATGAATTGTACAATTACTCTGTTGGCTGTGGGAGAAGAATTACAAGGTTTAGTGCAAACTGATGCTGGCTAAGTCCACCCTCAGATTGACCCACAGTACGGCCTCTATCTATGTTTATGGAATTTGGCAAACACCCTTATCCCGGGTTGACTTACAGAAGTGCTTTGAAGTCACTATCAGTGAATACCTTCTGACACTGGTCACTAGGACACAGGCTAAGCATTTTATTTAATCATTTTTTTATTTAATTTATAAACACATAAACAAGTACTTCTTGAAAAAATGTTGGTTTTCAGCTGTTGTTTAAAGACACCCAGTGACTCAGCTGTCCAAACCTTTAGGGGTTCATTCCACCACCTCAGTGCCAGAACAGAGAACAGTCTAGATGCATGTTTTCCTTGTCCCTTGTAAGAAGCAGGGACCAGTCGAGCAGTGCTGGAGGATTGGAGAGAAGTAGGTGGGTGCAGGTCCGTTTTGCCCTTGGCAAAAATTGGTGTTTTAAAGCTTATGCGAACAGCTACAGGAAGCCAGTGGAGAGAGTGTAGCAGTGGAGAGGTGTGGGAAAATTTGGGAAAGTTGAAAACAAGCAGTTCAGCTGCATTCTGGATTAGTTGAATGGTGCTCAGAGGAAGACCTGCCAGAAGTGAGTTGCAGTAGTCTAGCCTTGAGATGACAAGGTACTTAATTAAGTATCTGAGTGGCATTTTAAATACTGTAATCTACAATTAAAATTCACAGATAGAAGTCTGTAATAAGGGGTGTCCATTTACTTTTGATATGTCTTGTATTTTCAAAAGACCGTGTCCCCCCCCCCCCTGTTAATAAGCCAGGGATCAGACAATGCAACAACATCAGAACACAATATTAAAGAAAAATCATTAGATCTAGTCAAATTGTTGCATATATTTGGTTTTATTTTGACTGTGTGTTGCACTCGTCTACAGTGTACTACGTCTGGTCCGGCTCTTAAGTTCATTTGTAACTCTCGGATGTGCACTTGGATGGGATTCTCCCTTGTTTGCATGTGTATACATCACCACTATTACTCTGTGCTGTTTGTATTTTTCAGCTTGACTACGTGCAGATGATACTACAGGAGCTTGTGTCACTGCTTGCTTCTGAAGCAACAGAACAGAAAGCTGAAGAAAACCAGGGTATGACCATAGATGAAGAAGATGAGCTTGAAAGATCTAAACTTCCACAGTACATGGCTAGGTTTAAGGTTAGTGTACAACCTCTGGTTCAAACGTTATGGGATCACCACCCTTTAATGTTCACCCAGCTTTTTCTTTAACCTTCTAAACTAATAATTCACAGATATAACACACTTGTTTGTTTAATAGTTGAATATTCTGGATTTAGGAAAAAAGATTTAATGAATGACTTTTTTTTTCCAAATCATGTAGAAGAAAAAACATTAAAACCAAGCAGGTGCCAACTTTCTTGAGTAGTGGTTAACCAATCAGCTTTCCAGGATGTCTTTTCACCATTAGTTTTCAATCAGAAATCTCGACTGTTTCCTGGTTCTTGTTGTGAGGTGGATATACTAGCCATTATGTCACCGTGCCGTCCCTCTGGCTGAACCCTGAAGTGTTTATTGTAGGACAATGACTTTATCAGAAAAGGTTCCTGGCAGAAACATTTTAGGGAGCTCAAGAAAGTAACACTTGACGAGTACTTTGGAAGGGTTCCATTACATGTGAGTGTACCAACCATCTGAATTCAGCTAGTGGTATGATTACAATATTTATAAACAAAAATGCTTGAGCCGAGCCCAGGAATTGAACCAGGACCTTCTTCCCTTTGAGTTGGACATGCTAATCACTTCAGTGTGTGTGTGTGTGTGTGTGTGTGTGTGTATAGCGGTTTGAGAGTGTTTATATTTAGTGGCTTGTTAGTGAGTGAAAATTCAAGGTAATTCCAATTTTATTCATCACTGTGGAGTGAGTCCATCATTTTTTTTATTAAAATTATTTTTTTTTGTTTGAGGTGTTTTCCATGAATCCAGAATGTTTAGCTATTAAACAGGAGTTTTGTCATATCTTTGATTTGTTTATTTGCTAAAAAGTAAAAAAGGCTGTGTTAAATTTATCCATGTGTGTTGATGGCTGTGTTACTCTAATATACTTCATCAACTTTTGATAAAGGGAATTATGTTAAATTTAACCTAAACTTAGTTAATGCAAGAACATAAGGTTAGAGTTAAACGTCAACCTCACAGAAGTGTTTGAACATAAACAGATGTAACCCTCACTGATTTGTCCAGTTGCCATTTCTTTTGATTGTAACAGTAAACACTTCTCCCCAGCCACTTCCTCCAGCTCTTCCAGGGTACACCAAGGTGTTCCCAGACCAGCTGAGAGACATAGTCCCTCCAGCATGTTCTGGGTTGACCCCGGGGTCTCTTTCCCGGTTGGGCATGGATGAAACACCACACCAGGGAGGTGTTCAGGAGGCATTCTAATCAGATGCATTTTATTTCAAAACATTTGCTCCTTTTTTTAAGTGGCACAGTAGAGTATTGGTTAGCACATGTGTCTCACAGGAAGAAGGTCTTGGGTTTGACTCTCGGGCTTGCATGTAGTTGCTGTGTAGAGTTTGCATGTTCTCCTCATGCTTGCGTTGGTTTCCTCCGGGTACTCTGGTTTCCTCCCACAGTCCAAAGACATGCACGTTAGGCTAATTGGCTATTTCAGATTGCCCCTAGGTGTGATTGTGAGTTTGAATGGTTGTGTGTGTGTGTGTGTGTGTGTGTGTGTGTGTTGGCCCTGTGAGCTCCTCAGGGTGCATCCTGGCTTCGCCCAGAGTTGGCTGTGATAGATTCCACCCTCTCTGCGACCCTAATAGGATTAAGCAGTTTGGAAAATTTGTGAGAGAGTAAAAACAATTTTGGTTTGTTAACCTGTGAATACTGAATTATAAATAATTCAATATAAAGCAGTTGCTGGTCTGTTGTCCAGGAGCTGAATGAGCAGCTACACACACAGGGGAAAGTGGAGATGCGCAGTCTGGATACCCTTGTGTCCATCCTGGCTGATGAGAAACTGGGGAACTATGAGGAGCGAGATCTGGCTGAGTACAAGAAGAATGTGCAGGCCTGGAAAGCAGAGCGTGTGCAACTTATCCAGAGAGAGGAAATGATGAGAAGAAAAGCAGAACAGGAGCATTTGGCAAGAAAAACAGCCCAGGAAGTCCAGTGACACCCACACACACTTAATCTGGGCACATAGAAGGAGAAGTGATTGTTGTTTCATGTTTAAATGGCCAAAACATTATGTAACTTGTTTCACATCCTGTCAGTATCTGATCAATAAAAAACAACCATGGATTTATCAGCTGTTTTTCATCTATTTATGTGCTAGACTGCAAGCACCAGAGAAAAGCAAACACAGTTTGTGCTTATACAGTCGGTTTCAGATGGATTCGATTGGAGACTTGTTTATGCTTAATTAGCTTAATCTCACACTGAAAATATGAGGGCCGCTAACCTTTATCTGACGAAGATTAATATAGGATTATAACCCCTATTAAAAATATACCATCACTTCCATATCTGGGTATTGTTAATGTTATTTTAGCTGTCTACCACTCTATTGGAGTTGATGTTAGATAATGCATATGAGCTCATAGCATAGCCTTTCAAGTTTAATTTAATTTACATGCAATCGAGGTGATTAAGGTAGGAATTGTTTTTGATGGTCCCCAGGCTACCAAAAATAATCAAAAAATTTGGCTGAGCAGATGTTTTACAGCCAGGTGTGTGTAATTTCCCTTATTTCCTCCACATATTCTTAACGTTTCACTTACAAGTCAGCAGATAAAAGGACTAAAATTTTAAATACAGTCACTGTTATGGGTCGGACTCATGTATCTGACTTTTATGTGTCTGATGTGAGCCAGACTTCATAATAGAACAGATGTGATAATATTGTAATAAGAGAGAAATCCTTGGTGAATTCTTTAGAGTTTTGTTCTTTTTCTGAATTTGTGGTATTTTAAAAGTGAATTTCTGTGAATTATTTCCAGCTGTATGAAAGGTTCCTGAGATCAGAGACATGTTATAAATAAAAAAAGAAATAACTTAAGTTCATCAAGCAACTCATATTATCTCAAAACTCTAATTTTCAGGAACTGAAGGGAGAGAACCCAGAACAGAGTTTAGTGCTGATATAATAATAAAAAAATGATCTTTAGGGGGCAGTTGTAGCCTAATGGTTAGAGAAGCGGCTTTGGGACTGAAAGTTCACTGGTTCGATTCTTGAACCAGCAGGAAAAATGTGTGGCGGTGGGGGAGTGAGCTGCTCCTTCCCTTCATCCACCTTCATGGCTGAAGTCCCCTTGAGTAAGGCACCTAACCCCAACTGCTCTCCGGGCGCTTATGTGTGTGGGTGGATGGGTTAAATGCAGAGGCAATAATTTCCCTTGTGAGATTAATAGAGTATAGCCAAAATAAATAAATAAATAAATAAATCTTCATCCCTTGTAGATATATTTATTATGAGGTGGTTCACTGAACACTTTTGATTGGTAGAAAGGCAACCATTTTTAAAAAATCACTTTTTTATGGCCAGTGTGATTTTTATGATTGCGTAATATCATTTAAACTTCTCTACCAAATTTCATATCACCATTAGAACTATTTACAACAAGCCGCTGCACTGTCCAATATATCATTGCTGAACTGACACCCTTATGCCAAATTTCTCCTTTTACGTCATCAGAGTGATCCATCAGTTTCAAACCATTGGTCTCCAAACCCATATCATCTTGAGTCTGAAGTACTGCAACTCATTCTGCCTCAGTGTGAGGTGCGCTTTCTGCCACAGATACAGAATGTAGCTGCATAGCCTGTAGAACAGGCCAAGTTACTTACTCACTCATTTGCTGAACTACTTTATCCACTTGGCAGACCATTGCAGGGCGACACACACACACACACACACACACACACACCTAAAGGTACAGATTCTCAACTCTTCCTTTATGAGTTTGCAGATTTCATCTCGGTGGCACGATGGTGTAGTGGTTGACATGGCAGCAAGAAGGTCATGGGTTCAAATCTCGGGCTCAGACGTTATTGTGTGGAGTTGGCATGTTCTCGTGTGGATTTTTTTTCTGGGTACTCCAGTTTCCTCCCTCAGTTGTAAAACATGCACATTAGGCTAATTGGCTGTTCCAAATTGCCCCTAGGTGTGAGTGTGAATGGTTGTGAGTGTTGCTCTGCGATGACCTGGCGAGCTGTTCAGGGTGTACCCCACCTGCGCTCCGTGTGTCCCTAATAGCCTCTCTGCGGCCCTAATAGGATTACGCAGGTCAGCGAATGGGTGAGAAGGTAAGTGATAGCCTGGTTGCTTCTTTAGACCAATTGTTGAAGGTTGGAAGAATGTTTGTTGTGCAGTCATGTCCCCATTCGTAAGAATTCGTAAGACTTAGATTAAAAAAAAAAAATCAAATTATTACTGCTGAGCAGGTGAGGGTTAAGGGCCTTGCCCAAGGGTCCATCAGTCCTAACTGTATTGGAATTGGGGTTGCATGCTATATGTGGGTCTTCACCAAACTTTTGTCACCAATTTGGAGGCAAATGAATGTCTATGTATGCTGTAGCATTATAATTTCCCTTCTTTTGAATTAAGGAGCTTAGCCCAGACTTGTTCCAGCATGTTAGTGCCCTTGAGCACAAAGTGAGCACCATAAATATATGGTTTGTAAAAGCTGATTTGAAAGCCTCAAGAGACATGCACAGAGCCCTGACCTCTCAACCCTGTTATTTTTTATTTTTTTAACCAGGAACTCCCACTGAGATTCAGAATCTCTTTTACAAGAGAGACCTGGCCAAGGTAGCA
>JAQMYF010000015.1:19790711-19808900 GCA_030014195.1 Neosilurus mollespiculum
AGCACAACGCTGCAACCAGACTACCATTCTGCTTGCTGTGAAGCTGGACAAGACACAAAAAAAAAAAAAAAAAAAAAAAAAAGTTATTGAAATGTTCATGCACCAGTCACAGAAGTTGATAGTGTTGTTGTTGAAACTGAATCACCCCTAGGTGTGAGTTTTGGCCCTGTGATAACCTGGTGAGCTGTCCAGGGTGTACTTCGCCCTCACCCAGAGTCGACTGAGATGGGTGCCAGCCTCCCCGCGACAATAATTAGGATTCAGCGGCTTAGAGAATGAATGAATGAATGAATGAATGATGTGTAGCTTGTCTATATATTCATTCTCCTTTTTCCACCAAGCATGCTGATGGTGCTCATGTGGGCTGAAGTGTTTTGGATTCTGATTGTAGTTCATTTGATGTTTTCTGAAGTTGAGATGCTGCATTTTTATGAAGAAGGGAAGGCTTTCCATACAGCTTTTTTGGGCTGGAATCTGAAAATTAATTTTAAAACTTGACACCATCATCTTTAAAAAGTCATTTTTAATTTTCCTGAAGGACGTCAGCAGTTCTGCACTTAACTTTAAGTCATAAGTCCTGTTTTCTGCACACAGTGCATATTACATTTTGTTATATTATAGCCCTGATCGCATTTGTGAGATAACGCCCGATAATGCCCACGATTCTATGCATTTTTAGGTCGGGAGTGAGCATGAGGGGTCTGTGGCCAATATTGTCGACTGACCGTCCGCAAGGAATCCACCAGTTGTGGACAATTGTCCCGTTTTGTGAAACCAGTTTCAAATGTTGGACGATTACACATGATAATCAAGTAATCATTGACTGTTGCCAACTATCCGCGATTATATTGCTGACAGTCTGAGACCGCTGTGGGCCATCACAGATAGTCGCAGACATAGTTGCCGACCATCAGAGATTTTTATCTGAGCATTATTTTATTTGAGTCATTTAGAACATCACTTACACAGTTGTGGTTGGTCTGAGATAGTCTGAGACAGTTGGTAACCACTACTGGCAATTCACGTTTGGGGAAGAAAGTACAAGTAAAGGGTATTCGCTGCTTTGACCTGGCATAATATTAGTTTAGGTGGTTAGGAGACATGCAGGTGTGTAGCTGCGTATTTTTAATCCAAAGACTTGAGTTTGTAACCCGCCTCGCTTACTGTCTAATAGTTTATAAATATAATTTATTTGAAAATGGATGGATGGATTTCTTTGTTTTTGTTTTTATAATTTGTCTGGTGCAAAACACAGATATGACATATGTTTAACTTTATTGAACAACCAAGTGGAGCATCAGATTTCACTCTGAATCAGATTTACATTTCTGACGAAGCTGCACAAGTCAAACAGAAGAAAAATGCCAGCAGAAATAGTGGAAACTAAACATCTGTAAGGCAGTTAAACTGTTCTTTCTCTTATCCATTTCCCTTTAATTTCCCTTTAATTTAATAGATAAATACCTTGTTTTTTACTTTTCTGCACTTTAAAAGTTTGATCAGTTTAAGTACCTTCAGGTTCTGTCCTTGGACCAATAACTGTGGTCACGGATATCGTCAGCTTGGTCCGCGACTACGGTCGCTGACTATAGGCAACAAAGTCTCAGACAGTCTGCAACTCTTCATGACTGTCCGCGATCGTAGCTGGGGATAGTTAGCGATATGGTCACCACCTACAAAGAAGACAGTCAAAAATGGAACCAACCACTGTCTACCATCACGCCCAAATGAGATTGAGCCTCTAGACTCACAAATCAGTAATAAAATGAAGAGAAGACCAGAAAGTTTAGGGTTGGAGGAAGAGAAACCATTTCAGGACAAATTTTAAATTGTTTCCTATTAATCTCCTTTATGGTTTATTAAATGTGATGTTTTACATATGCTGCAGGAAGTGGGTTCATATCCATTCTTTCTCCAGCTGACAAAGCTCAGAATTATTAGATGCAATATGAGTATTTTCATTCAGTTATCACACTATGATGAAAAATCAGTGAAAGTTTAAAGTGTCTGTATTTGGGGTCACTGTGAATAATATGTCATTGTTCATGGTGAAGCCACTACACCAGTAACTCTCCAAAGTGTCACTGATTTAAAATGTTGTAATTTCAGGATGAAAAAGCCCACATAGCCTTCTGTAACCTTGCTGACATTAGGGAGGGGTGAATGAAGGGATTTTGTGATGAACATATTGGAAACTACTTTTTTCTCAGGCCATTTTATCTGCTAAGTTCAAATCTGATGAGGTTTTGTGTATATAACTCATTTTTATATCAGATATATCAGATCTTGCAAGTTTATTTTGAAAATGCTGATTCAGGTCGACCCATATTTTGCAGATAAGAAACAGATGAAAGGATCCGAGGCTATATTTTCTGTGAAAGTATGAGTGGTAGGAATGCAAAGAATTGACATGCATACATGAACTCATATATCTATATATCATTTATATAAACTGCGTTTTCCTCTCCAATGCAAGAATAACATGAAATCGGTTACGAATGCCACGATTTATTCAAGATTCTCTGAAGGACACTATCAGAATGTCTATGTCTGGCAAAAGTTCATTTTCTGGTTTCAAAACATTTTTGATAGCAGCATGCAATTCATTCTCAGGGAGACTTTGGAACTTATACCTCCCGTCATCAGTTTTAACACATCATTTCTGCCTGATGTTTGACGTAAGTACGCAATTTCGGAAAGCTACTGCTTCTGTGTAGGGATGTGTAGGGGTTGTAGAGAAATTTTTTTAGATTCCTCCCTAATTTAATTTTACAATGTAAAGCTGCTTTGTGACAATGTCAATTGTAAAAAGTGCTATACAAATAAAACTGACTTGACTTGACTTGACTTCTAATGCAGTCAGCAGTTAAACAGAAGATGAAGTTACAGACTTTTTGACTTTTGCAGTCATCCAAAGTTGTTTGTATCTTCACACTTTTCCTTCATTTCAGCTCTTCCTTCTTTGCTTCGAGTACAGCTTCTGAAGTCCGAGCCCCTTTTCACCTTTTCTGTTTATCATTTTCACTCGGCTCACTGAACTCTACATCCATCAGCAAAGACATTTTCCTTTGACAGTGCAGGTACTGATGTGTACCCGCCAAATATTTTCAGTCGGTTATTGAGCTTCGCAAACTCCGATTCACATCCTACGCTATATAAACATCAAGACTGTCTATAAAATTGGCATCCTGCATAAGGATCTGCATCTCGCAATATTTATTCAGTGAGCAGAAGAACCTGAAAAAGACATATGAGGATATTTATAACAATGAAAGGAAGCCATCATGTACAAGTGGTCCATTTGTTTGGTCTTTCCAGCCGGCATTTTGAAAAATTGCCAGAACTCGATATTAAAAGGCACTTTTGTCAGAAACAAAGTCCATATTCTTGCTCTTCGATACTATTAGCCTAAGAAAACACCCATTTAGAAGGTTTTTTGTCATTTACCCTTCCCTACTGATATTGTAGATCATTTTGGAATCTATATCTGCTCTGTAAAAAAAAAAAAAGTTTAAATTCTATAATAAGATACTGTATTTAAACCATTCACTCACTCACTGAACCATTTACTAGGGTTGGGGGAGGCTAGAGCTTATCTCAGCCAACTCTGGGCGAGGGCAGGGTACACCCTGAACAGCCTGCCAGACCCTCTCGGGGTGAAACACACAACCATTCACACTCACGCTCTTCACCTCCAGGTGTAGTGCTTCCTGCTGGTCACCGCTTGCAGTTAGTTCAGTGCCCACGTGGCATCGGTGTGTGTGTGGGGGGGGGGGGGGTATAAACAGCGGTACAGAACACTGCTCTGGGCAGATAAAGAGGTCATGAGGTGTTCAAGATCAGGAGGGCACCCCATAGAAACTGTTTGTACATCCATACACCACTGCTTGTTAGTGATAAGTGCACATGCTGCCTCCCTTGCATTTCCCTGAGTCCTCTGTCTGGTCCTGGCGGTGAATGGAGAGGCCCTCAGGAGCAATAGCCGAGTCAGGGACTGAAGGGTACAGCCATGTCTCCATAAAAATAAAGACATTGAAGTCCCTAATGTCCCGGTGGAAGGTCATGCTGGCCCGTAGCTCATCCAGCTTGTTTTCCAAACTTTGCACGTTAGCTAGAGGAATCCTGGGAAGTGGGGTACTGTGCTTTCTGCTCCTCAGCCTGACCAGGACTCTGGCTCTTTTCTCCCTTTTTCCTCCGGTGTTGTTTACATGCAGGTGCCTTGGAGGTGCTGATTCTCAGCCCAGCCGCTTCACACTCAGCTGTGAATCGCTCCAGCAAGAGCTGTAGGTCCTGGTTTGATGAAGTCAAAAGGATAATGTCATCCATGAAAAGCAGAGACGAGATCCTATGGCCACCAAACCAGAACCCCTCAATGCCTTGGCTCTGCTTAGAAATTCTGTCCATAAATATTATGAACAGAACTGGTAACAAAGAAAAGCCTTAGTGGAATCCAACCCCCACTAGAAAAGAATTCAACATGTTGTTGCCAATGCGGACCAAGCTCTGGCTCTGGCAATAAAGAGACCAAATGGCCTGTAGCAGCTGGTCCAGTATACCATATTCTTGGAGCACAACCCACAAGGTAGCCCAAGGGACACGGTTGAAAGCCTTCTTGGACAGGTTGGACAAAGTCCCATGCCCCCTCCAGGATCCTGTGTGTAGACAGGAACAACAACATTGTTCCTCCTGAATCCAAGGTTCAACTATCGGTCAGATCCTCCTCTACAGAACTGAGTCCTAAATAGACTTTCCCGGAGTGTGATTCCACGATAGTAGTTTTTAAAAAGGGCCAATACAGGGGTACAGCTAGAGATGACCATGCAATATTGCAGAGATGTGTCAACCAAGACAGTCCTACAACATCCAGATCCTTGAGGTATTCAGGGCAGATCTCGTCCGCCCCCAGAGCCCGACCACCCAGAAGCTTTTCAACTACCTCGGTGACCTCTGCCCCAGTAATGGGCAGACCCCCTTCTGAGCCCCCAGCCTCTTCTTCTTCCACAGAGGGCATGTTGGTGGGATTGAGGAGGTCCTCGAAGTATTTCTTCCACCTCCCTACAACATCCCCAGTTGAGGTAAGCAGCTCCCGACTTTCACTGTAAACAGTGTTTTTGGAGTACCGCTTCCTGAGCTTCCTGAGGCGTCAGATGGTGGTCCAGAACCTATATGAGGCTAATCGATAGTCTTTTTTCCAGCCGTCGCCAAACTTCTCCAACACCCGAGATTTTGCATCAGCAACAGTCCAGGCTGCAGCACGATTGGCCTGTCGGTACCCATCCACTGCCCCGGGCATCCCCCAGGCCAAAAGGACCCGATAGGCCTCCTTCTTCAGCTTGACGGTCCCCCTCACTGCAGGTGTCCACCACCTTCCCCACCATCCGTGCCAGCTCACCACCAGGTGGTGATGGGTTGACAGCTCAGCTCCTGTCTTCACCTGAGTATCCAGAACATATGGCCACAAGTCTAATAACACAAGTACAAAGTCAATTGCCTAGGGCTTAGGGTGTCCTGGTGCCAAGTGCACATATGGACACCCTTATGCTTGAAGATACTGTTTGAGATGGACAAATCGTGACGAGCACAGAAGTCCAACAACAAAACACCATTCGGGTTCAGATCGGAGCGGCCATACCTACCAATCACACCCTTCCAGGTCATACTGTCATTTCCCACATGGGCATTGAAGTCTCCCAGGATGACAAGGGAGTCCCCAGGGGGAGTGCCCTCTAGCACACCCCCTAGGGACTCCAAAAAAGGTTGGGTATTCTGAACTGTCATTTGGCGCATAAGCACAAACAACAGTCAGATTCACTGAATCCTTGACTGTTGGTTTTTTGTTTGTGTTATTGTACCCATGAGCTTTTTGTCTCCACCTCTCTCTGTGTCTCCTCCCTACCCTCATTAGTCTTCCCACCATTGTCTCCCTCCACCTGTTCCCTGTTATTTTGGTCACGTGATGCAATTGTTTGGTGTATTTATTCCCTGCTTTTGTTGTTCTCTGTACTGAGTCTTTGTTTGCAGTGCGGTAAGTTACCTACCTGTTTTTGTGTTGACTCAAGAATTTTGACCCGGCTTGTCTGTTGGCTTTGTTTTCTGGATTGTGCTTTTGTGCCTCTGCTACCCTTTCTCTGGACTGTTTTTGACTGCATATCTTCTGAGTGTTTTTTGAAACTTTTGGGATTTTGGGGTTTTTTTTTCCACTGCATTTCTTCTGAGTGTTTTCGTACACCCTTTTGTGAATAAATCTTTGACTTCAACTTAATTTAGACCTAATTCTCTGCATTTGAATCATCTTCTATAGCCTAGTGGCCCGGCCGAGTTCCGTGAGCAAAAACCTGGCCATCAGGCACTAGCCTTCGAGCCCCTCCCCAGGCCTGACTCCAGGGGGGACCCGCATCCAGGCAAGGGAAACTATGTCCTTGAAATACTGCTCATAGAGCTCTTCTGAACAGCACTTATTCTGGACCTTCACCTAGGACCTGTTTGCCTTGGGTTACCCTACCAGGGGCATAATGCCCCTGACAACATGGCAAACTGCAAACTGTCAAGATGGTGAAGTAAGATAAGCTTCTATTTGTCAGTATTACACGACTGAAGAGACATGGAACTTTTACAGTCTCTTTTGCCTAGGACACAAATAATGAATATATTTCATCAAACAGATTACATACTTTAAATCACAAAGGGGCAAGTACTGATTGTTTAATGCATTTCAGACACATAAATCCATGAATCAGAAAATCATCAGGCTTTTACTTGCCATGTGTAACATTATTCATTATTGCAACTCACAGCTGATAGGGAGGGCCAATATGGCGGAATGATGACTTCAGCTTATTGGACTAATGAGCTTTCCAGTTATATATAGAGCTCAGTATATTATGATTGAAATGTTACAGTTGTACCTGTCATATGATGTGTTGTGGTAGAGAAGTGAAAAAGAGAGTACAGGTATGATGGAACTGTTGGACAAGAGTGGATGGAGTGATTTGTAATAGAAGGGTATTTGTAAGAGTGAAGGCAAAGGTTTAAGACAGAAGTAATCCCAGCTATGCTGTACGGTTTGGAGAAGGTAACTCTGATTAAAAGACAGGAGGCAGAGCTGGAAGTGGGAGAAAGGAAGATGCTGTGATTTTCTCTGGGAAAGACAAGAATGGACAGAATTAGAAATGAATATGTCTGCAGAAGAAGGGTATATTTTTTGTAGAAGATTGTTGAGCATGGTGCTGTCTGGTAGGAGGAGAACAGGAAGAACAAAGAGGAGATTTATGGATGTGGAGAGGGAGGGCATGCAGGTGATTAGTGTGATGGAGAGACATACAGAGGACAGAGAGAGGTGGAGAAAGATGATCATCTGCTGTGGCAACTCCTAATAGGAAAAGCCGAAATAAAAAGAGGAAAAAAGAAGATGACAGTTGCTGTAGCCATCTGGTATACTGAGAAAACATTTACTGTACAGCCAGAATATACTCTATCCAATCACTGGTTTGACTGATCTACTGTAATAACACTAAGTATTTGTAAACCCCCCCCCCTACCATTTTTTTTTTTTTTTACTGTTTATTACTCTTTTGTAGTTTATTTTAGCTCATTCTTTTCTTCTTTCTTTCAACAAGTTCTTTGTGTTAGTTTCTTTTTGTATTGTATAATTTTAACCTTTTTAATGTAATGTATTTAAGATCTTTATTGGTAATAAAATAACTAATCTAAAATCTCTTCTACTACAGAAGAATAAATAAGGTATAAATAAATAGTAAAAATAAGGTATTTTTGTCTGGCGATTCAGTCGAGTTGGTTAATAACGGAAATGATTCATCGTGCATGTTGAAATAGAAAATGTGTTCTATTTCACAACTACGATGGATTGTCAGGAATGTGACTTTTTTCAGTGCCATATGCATGTACTGTAAAAGTGTGTAAATCACAAGCATAAATTGCTGTGCTGTTGATCATAAAGCTCTGCATAGTGTCCTCATAAACAATCTTAGTGTTTAATATTATCATTATTAATTTACAGTAGTGTGCAGTGAAGTTTATACTACACCACTTTTGTCTAAAGGGCTCCTAATAAAAAGATGTATTGAACAATGCTATTGTAGGCAATGAAAACAAACAAACAAAAAAAATCATTCCAACAAGTTTATTAGAGTATTACATGAAATAAATACTTGAATAGTACTTGGTTTCTGATTTATTTTCATTTTGTTAAGTTGTATAAGTGTCTTGTATTTTTTTTTTGTTCACTCGCTAAACCATTCCATATGGTTTGAAGGTAGTCTTCACTGAACACTACTGTTTTGTTTTGGTTTTTTTTTTTCCAGTTTTGGCAGCATGGCTGTGCAGTGGTTAGTACTGTCACCTCTGGGTTCAAACCTCATAACCAACTGAGGACTTTCTGTGTGAAGTTTGTATGTTCGTTCTGTGCTTGTGTGGGTTTCCACTGGATGCTCTGGTTTCCTCCAGCAGTCCAAAGACTTACAAATTAGGTTGACTGCAAACTATAAAATTACCCGGGGGTGTGCAATAGTATGTGAATGATGGATTCTGTGTTGTTCCAATTAGACCTTCCCATGGTCAGCTGGGATTGATTCCAGCTCACCTGCAACCCTGATGATAAGCTAGATAAGATAATAGATGGATGAACAGATAGATGGATGGATGTTCTAATTTCTTATTTTGGACCAGTTAATCTATAAATGACAATTTTTGAGTGAGTTAAAAAGCACTCAATATGTTCACTGTAATACAAAATACAGCTATTCCCTATAAAATGTGTAGAGGATAAAGTATTTCAGTACAAGTTATATGAAAACCTATGTTTAATGATTTCATCCCATTTTCCAAAACGCTTAATCCTCTTAAGGTCACAGACAGACTGGAGCCTATCTCAGCCAACACTGGGTGAAGGTGAGGTACACCCTGAACAGCTCACCAGACCATCGCAGGGCACTTATTATTAATGTGATTCATTAATATATTCTAATGCATAAAGACCCAAGAATAGATTATAATCTCAAAGACCACAGATGGAAAATAGGAACGGGCTCTATTATTATACACATGTTGGCCAATCAGCCAACAAATGTGTCCCTACATGTTGACTATTACAAAGGAATAATTCTTCCCTGTTCTTGGTAGTTGTTATGCTTATAAATAGAAAAGCCTTTGGCAAAATGCAAAAAGTTCAAACAGAATGATACCCCTTAACTTTAAAAATAAAGCTTGCCTCACTGTTAAGGTGATGATATCTACAGCAATATATGTTCAAAAGGCTGCATGGTTGTGGTTTTCAGATGTTCTTCTGTTTCGTTTTGACATTTACACCATGAACTAACTAAATAATATAAAACAAATTATTGATAAATCCACGTCGGGCTGTCTGACAAGAATCTGTTAGCTAGACGTTTCACATGCATGCATGTTGTGTATAGACAGGTTTATGGAGGACTTATCCCCTTGCTACCTTTCTCACATAATTGAGGGTTGACAGAACAAGAATATGTGAAGCCAAACACACCGTGTTCAGTTTGACTAGCATACCTCAGTAATTAAACACTTTGCTGGGAGTGAAGTCAGGCAGAATGCATGCTGCGCCATGTCATAGCACTGCAGTGCTTTCTTTAAATTTCCTTATGTCAACTTGATGCATGCTCTTTATTTCTCAAGGATATTTTTTCAGGAATGAGAGCATTGTGTTTTTGGCAGTGGATCTAATTGTGCCAATAGCACTCATTTCACAGTTTGTCTAGTCTGTTCCTAGCACTGTGTTTATCTTGGAGATTTGGCTTCTCTTTGACGACTTTTTTAAATAATATTCAACTGCACTGTGTTTTAAGAACCACACTATCATGCCTGCTCCAAAGTAAGCAAAGACAACATGCCTGAACAACTCGATTCAGTGCTTGCACATGCATGGCTTTAAGGGTTTTTGAGTGCCTAATTCTTGCTCATTTCGAAGTATGCACCACCACAGTGTATATAATAAACTAACAAGCCTGTTGAATATATCATCTTTCTTGGACTTCACACAGAATCTAAACTCAATGTCTAAATACTCATCATAGACGTCAGTTCAACATCATTAATGCTATTTTTACAATACACTAAAAATGCACCATTCAATATTGTCTCAATAAGCACTTTTTACTCTGGAACACTGTTTATGCCAGGTGTGTTTTTTCACTCCTCACAATTAACCCCAATAAATATCTTATTACACTTCAAAATCAAAAAAGTCAAGCCTGTCACATTGCTACCTGATCACTTCTATTACAAGTAATATAAAGTTTACCAAGGATACTAGTACAAGCTGGCACGCCCTGCTACTCATAACAGGAACACCCCAGGGCTGTATCCACGGTTTCTTTTTTCCTTTTCTATACACAAGCACATTCACTACTCATAACTCAGCCTACATTTTTTAGATAGTATTATGGGACAACGAGGACGTATTTCTCAATGGTAGGTTACCCGTGCTGTAAGCTGTGCATAACTAATGCTAAGAAAGCTCACATTAGAACAACCATCAAATAAATGTCCAGAGAACATTTAACGACTAAAATGCATCACAACATAAAAACAATAAAACACGTTCAAGAAAACTGGCTGAGCTGAGATGCTAAGATGACAAATTAAATACAGTGGTGTCTCCATGCTTTTTTTTTTAATAAGAACACAGGAACCATATAATTATTTTATCTGAAACTTTGTTTGAATGCAATATTTCTAAAAACAAATTAATAATCGTTTTAATTTTCCTCTTGTCTTGCCCTGAACTTTATTATTTGCCTTTGTACTGCAACAACCTCTTGGACCAGTCAGACCTGCTTTTACTAACTTGTTAGAGAGTGTAAAAATAGCCACAAACTAGGCTATATTCAGGATTCTATCTGGAATTGTTTGTTCTGAAAAAAGATTCGTGTTGTTACTGGTATTGATAATAATAATAATAATAATAATAATAATAATAATAATAATAATAAAAATGATGATGATAATAACACAACAACAACAACAACAATAATATTAATAATAATAAAAATGATGATGATGATAACACAACAACAACAACAACAGTAATAATAATAATAATAAAATGATGATGATAATAACACAACAACAACAACAACAACAACAACAATAATAATAATAATAATAATAATAATAAAATGATGATGATGATAATAACACAACAACAACAACAACAACAACAACAATAATAATAATAATAATAATAAATCACTGCATACTCATAAGTGCCCTCCTAATCTCAGGTACCATTTATTACTCAGGCTTCATTGTAAATTCTAACTACTTGTTTATTTAATATGTTGTCTGATAGTACAACACACAGCTGATATTTCACTAGTTTTAGGCTGTTGGGTTTCACTTTAATAAATAAGCTTAAGGTATTTGGAACTTCGTGTTCAGACTATAAGTGCCAATAAGGTAACAATCTGAAGTCCGGAGAAAGTGGGTAACTTTAATAACAGTTTAAAATGATTTGGCTTCTATTTAAGCTCCATATAGTCCATTATTACCGACATCCGAGAAATCAGAGGCGGAGCAAATGCGTAAATCTTAAGACTCGTGTGCACACCTCCAGCTTCGCAGAAAGAGAGAAAGAAAGGAGAGGATGATATTCATACGGTCTTCTTTCGCTTTATGTGGTTTTTTTGCTGCTTTTCCCACAGAGTTGATCACCTCTATACTCCGGTTCCGCTCCTGTTGCGCACAAACTCTGCGCGCTTTGTGAAAGAAACGCATTTCGGAAACCTGGAGAGACGCGCCAGGATGAACAACACCACTGTCACGGAGTGGTCATTATCACGGAGGAAACCCATTGTTCCGGTGGTCATGTTCATATTTGGAGTGATGAGCAACCTGATCGCCATCGTGGTGCTGCGTAAATCCCGAAAGGAGCAGAAGGAGACGATCTTTTACACGCTGGTGTGCGGCCTCGCGGTCACGGATCTTTTGGGCACGGTGCTCGCCAGTCCGGTCACTATTGTCACGTACGTGAAGGGTTCGTGGCCGGCAGGAGAGCCTCTGTGCCAGTATTTCGGATTCGTGCTGCTCTTCTTCTCTTTGGCCGGACTGAGCATCATCTGTGCCATGTCTGTGGAGAGGTATGTGGCCATAAACCACGCTTACTTTTATAACGACTATGTAAACCAGAGGCTGGCGGGCGCCACGCTGGTCGTCATTTACGTCTCCAACGGGGTTTTCTGCGCCCTCCCGAGCTTGGGATTCGGCAGGGTCACCATGCAGTATCCGGATACATGGTGTTTCCTAGATTGGAGGGCCGAGAGGAAGATCCATGCCGCCTATTCGTACATGTACGCCGGTGTCAGCTTCGTCCTCATCCTGGCCACAGTCATCTGCAATGTGGCGGTGTGTGGCGCACTGATGCGGATGCACCGCAGGTTCGTGCGGAGGATGTCGCTGGGCAGTGATCAGGGGAGAGGCGCGGAGTTCGGCAGGAGGCGCAGCTGTAGGCGCCTGGCAGGAGCCGAGATCCACATGGTCGTGCTGCTCATCACCACATCTGCCGTGGTGCTCGTTTGCTCCATTCCTCTCGTCGTGAGTTCTCCGTCCGTTCGCACAACATTACCCAACAAAAAGGGAAAAGGAACCCAAAAGTGTTCTTTGTGCACAAACTGGGTTCTAACTGGAACCTTCACTGCCAGTGAAAAGCTCCAGATTAAGATGATTAAAACAAGTGTATCGATTCCATCTTCTCCACAGTGTAGAATATACCTTCCACATGACATGGAGAGCTGGAACTGCGCAACAAGAAGGGAATCCAACTAGTTAGGACACTTTATATTCTGATATATACATACATCTAGAAGTCTCTCACTAACTCTAATTCACTGATCTCCCTGATTTTGCTGAACCGCTTAATCCTATTGGTTGTTGCTGGGAGACTGGAGCCTATTTCAGCTGACACTGGGCAAAAGAGGGGTACACCCCGAACAGACCATCACAGGGCATTCACACAAAACCATTCACAACTACAGGTCATTTGGAACAGCCAGTTAGCCTAATGTGCATGTCTTTGGACTGTGGGAGGAAACTGGAGTACCTGGAGGAAACCCACACAAGCACTGAAAGAACATGCGAAACTCCACACAGCAACATTACCATTGTGACATTGAGCAAGGAAAAAAATGAGAAAACTAAGAAATGGAAATTTTATGTAAATATGGGGCCCATAATTTGACTAGTGCCTAAAACCTAAGACCTCAAATTAAGACTGTTAACACAGAGGCCCTGTATACGTATATTACAGACTTTACAGTGTTCAAGTAATATTTTACTTCACTGGCAAAGTAAGGGTAGCCTACACATGGGCCTTTAGACTGCAGACAGTAGACTGCATTTAATCTGTAAGCATCCCACAGTTGAATAAAGAATTATAGTCAAATAAGATGTAGTCGGTATTTTTGATTATTTAGACCTTTATTCACATAATTATATGGACAAAATATTATAATTAACAGCAATATAAATTAATTATATTTAATAACTTAAACCAGTCAGCTTGAAGAGTCAATGAAGATGTGTACATGTATAATGTTGTAGCCTCATAGGCCAATAATAAATTTATACTATATACTCTGATACTTATATATCTATGGCTTTAGAACTTTCAATTATTATGTATATTATATCCATTTAAACTGAACTCAAGCAATGTCTGCTAATGCCTACTACATGTACCAATTGTACAGATAACTACAAATTGGCTTTCCGTGCTTTTTACCCTGCAAAATCTGCCACTATTTTCTTTAGGTCAAATTCATGTGCGGTCTCATTCTTAATAGAGATCATAGCTAGGCCTACAAGTCTTTCTTGTGTCATTGTAGTTCGCTAATATATCTTGATCAATTTTAATTTTGAGAAGCTCCTCTTGCCACTCACCACAGTAACAGGAAAAGTTAGCAGAATGCACAAGGCAACAAATGTGTTGGGTACACTGTGATCCAGCCCTTGTTCACAAATGAAGTTTAATTTTAATTTAAGTTTAAGTTCACAAATGAAGCCTGAGGGGTGACGGTTTCATGCTGCAGGCAACATGCAACTGCCTGAAGTATAGGACACAAGTCAGTGGCGTCTAAGTCCTTGTTATCTCCATCTTGCACTGCTGTTTCTAACTTGGTGCAATATTCCATAAGTTTTGTGTGTGCTATCCCATTAAGCGACTTCACATCATACACAAAACCAAAAACTGACTTCACAGAACTGATGGCTACATCGAATACAGCAAAACGGAAGTTCTGTTTTGTGTTCTGCACTGGTGTGTCTTCTGCTTCAAAGGAGAACTGCCTTTTCTTATTCCTAAAGCGAATGGGTTTATCTGCAAAAAAAAAAAAAAAACTGGGTCTACCTCCAAGTCATTAGCCAATTCAGTAGCATCAACAAGTGTCTTTTTTCAAACTCCTTATCACCTCTTCTAGAAACATCCTAGTGTTTTCCAGTTGTTTCAATGCTGATGAAATAGCTGCTTGCTGGTAATGTTTATTTCAAAGAGAATGTCATACCAAACAACCAATGTGACCAAAAATTTGAATTTTGTAATACCATTTGCTAAAGCTTTCGCATCTACACGTGTGGAATTTCTAGACATTCCAGTAAGAGTTGTGTCTGTTGCCATTTCAGTGAGCGCATCGTATATATGTCACCAAGTTGCTTCTACCCAACTCTGTTTCACTCAGTGGTTTTACTGTTAAGCTTTGACGTTTCAGTATGTCCCAGCAACTGTTTGAGGCTGATAAGAACACGTAGAGCTTTTGTATCACGCCAAAAAAATTTGTTGCTTCTAAACAGCAATTTGCTGCATCGTTCACCACAAACTTTAATGTGAGTCCAGAGCATGGCACAAACAGTGCCCTGGGATGTTTTTTTTAAAGGATTTTCTTCTGTACACCATTGTGCCTGCCTTTCATATTACTGCCATTATCTTAACCTTGACCTCCAAGTTGTCAACGCACAGTTCCATTTTCTTGAACTCTTCCAGAATAGTTTCAGCAATGAATGCACCAGTGCTTTCTTGTAGTGGCACATAACCCAAGAAATGTTCTTTCATAGCTATCTCAGCACTATCTTCATCAACTTGTGCAAACCTGATTATGACTGTCACTTGCTCCACATGACTTACATCAGGTGTACAATCCAAAATTATCGAAAAATATTTCGCAGCACGCACATTTCTCAGAATTTTTTCTTGTATAGCATTTGCTAATGTGCAATAAGCTAATTAGCTTATTCTGAATGTTTTTCCCGAGGTAATGCACGTGTGTTTCCTCATTCTTCATCTTTCCCATGTGATAACTCATAACTGGATCAAACGATGCCAGTAGTTCTAAAATCTTTAAAAAGTTTCCATTTCCTGCACTGTACAGTTTTTCATTCGTTCCTCGAAAAGCAAGATTCTGCCCACCAAGTACTCTCACTAAGGCAATAAGTCGTTCCAAGATTTGTTGGCAGTAATTTCCAACTCTTTCTCTTGCACACCAAGTTTTGTCGTCTATTGTTTTGTGTTTCTTCGAATGCTGCTTAAGCTCTTTCCACTTGTCCACATGTCCAAATGATCAGGTTATTTTTCGTGTGATGACAGCAATGATGACAAATTTTTCCAGTCTCGTAATCCAGTGCTTGAAAGTCATAAAATGCGTTTCCCGCCAAACAGCTTGCAACAGAAACACTTTGCAGAGTCAGTTGACACTGAATACTGTAGCCACTCGTGGTGCCTAACTTCTCCATTGGGTAGATGTCTCTGATAATGGAAAGTAGAAAACTTCCTTTAGTATTTATCTCTCGGAAACCTGATATCTGATACCTGCTTAGGCCCAAGTTGCACTAGTTGCTGTCTGAACTGGTCATCAAAGTTGGCCCATGTTGCAGGATCACGGTATTCTGTATCATTCACAGTGTGTTTTATTGGTGTGCCCCTTTCTTCGTCCTTAGTGCCGTCATTTTCAGACTCATCCTTGTCCGTAGTTTCCAGAATGTTTACTTCGGTCTCTGATTTTTCTTGAGTACTGGCACTGTCTACTGGTTCTTTTCCAACTGTTGTCTCTGGTTTTCCTTGTGTACTGGTGCTGACCGTGCTGTCTTCCCATTCCATCTCCACTTCTTTGTCTGGTATTTTCTCTGATTTGTCATAAGTGGCATCACTTTTGGTTGCACCCATATTATCAGATTCCCGCACCAGAGAAATGATGCTTGTTGTTTGGCTTCTTCTTTCTCTCGTTCAGCTTTACGTTTGCGATACTGAGCTCCAGATGGGCGCTTTTTATTGGACATGATGAAATAAAAATTTAAGCCTTATAAGTAATAAATAAGGCCTATGTGCAGTCTACAGAGCGCCGGTAGAGCACACACGACCAGCAAAGCATGTGTGTGTGTGTGTATATATATATATGTATACAGAGAATACTTTTTCATATTACATCTGAATAGAGGAACAGGCTCAGCACACAGCCCTGTGGTGTGCCAGTGTTGAGTGTGATGATGGTAGAGTGGTTGTGGCCTGACCTAACATGCTGAGGTCTGTTGGTCAGAAAGTCCATGATCCAGTTGCAGAGGGGGGTACTGATACCACATGCTCTGAGCACATTTCCAGGAATGACATCAGGGCCAGCAGCCTTGCATGCATTGATTCTTCTCAGTGCATCATGGATTTCTGTGGGGGAGAGTGTGATGGTCTGGTGGTCATCAGAGGGTTCAGTTTTGGCAGAGGGTTTGGCTTTGGCGGTCCTTGGTGTTGATGTATTCCAGTACTGAGTAGGAGTAAGAGTCAATGTTTGTATAAGAGCCACAGGTAGTGTGGCTACTCCAGTCTTTAATCCTGTCCTGAAGTACGGAATCTATTAGCACTGGCCTTACTTTGATGGTCCGCACTGATGGCTTCACGCGGTAGATGAGTGGTGAGTACTTGGGGGTGAGAAACAAAGAAAGGTGATCAGACAGGTGGGGGAGGGGGCTTGCTGTGAAGGCTCCAACAATGTTTGTGTAGACATGATCCAAAGTTTTATCCCCTCTGGTGTGGTGAGGTTGGAGTGGTTAAAGTCACCCGCCACAATAAATGCAGCCTCTGGGTAGGCAGTTTGTTGTTTGCTAATTGCCGCATGCAGTTCGTTCATGGCAAGCTTAGCGTTAGCATCCGCGGGAATATATGCAGCTGTTATTATAGTAGAGGTGAATTCCCTCGGCAGATAGAACAGTCTACACTTAACCATGAGAAACTCAAGGTTAGTTGAGCAGTGTGTTCCAACAATGACAGAGTTCGTGCACCAAGCCTTGTTGACATAAATCACAGTTTTCCGCCTTTTGTCTTACCGGAGTCTTCTGCTGTTCTGTCTGCCCTGAAAGTGTAACGTCGGGCTAGCTTGATAGCATTATTGGGTATTCTGCTGTGTAGCCATGTTTCCGTGAATATCATGACATTACAGTCAACAAGTCTGTTGTTGTGGGTGATCCGAAGTCTTAACTCACCCATTTTGTTGGCCAACGACTACACATTACTGAGGATAATGCTGGTGAAAGAAAGCCGGTGCGGTGTTAGGTTTAGCTTAGCCCTTCGCACTTTCCTCGCCTTTGTTTACGGCCTCTATGCTGCCTGCGAGTACTTCCGGTCGACGGAGAAACCTCGGGAGTCAGGTGTTCTTCTGAGCTCTGGGATGAGATGAAGGTTGCTGATGAAACAGTCAGAGATTTGCAGTCCAATATCCAAAAGTTCTTGTCGGGTGCGGGATATAAGAGAGAAGCTGTTCTGAACAAACAGACCTGAAATGAGCAGGAATATCACTGCCAGCTTGCTAAAACTGAAGAGACACTGAGCCTTGCGTTGTGCACATACTGCCATCTTGGTCGAAAAGTGGGTGATGCATATCATAGTAGGCACTATAGTGAATTAGAGACGGCTGTCACATCCCATACAAAAGTGTTTTTTGTTTAAATTTTTTTTAAAATATATTTTTGTTTGAATAATTCCCCAGTTTTCCGCCCCCTTATTCTTGCGACCTAGTTTCACCTTATGGATGAGCTAGCCCTGCCCGTAACAGAAGAATATACTTACAGCGAGGGAATATAAATAAGAAATTCATCATTCATTCATTTTCTGAAGCGCTTAATCCTAATTAGGGTCGCGGGAAGGCTGGCGCCCATCTCAGCCGACTCTGG
>JAQMYF010000015.1:19809000-19819803 GCA_030014195.1 Neosilurus mollespiculum
CACCACAGACAGTGAGAGACATGGCCGGCCTTTGATAACCCAGTTAGCTGCACTGGGGGGACAGCAGTGAGAACCCTGTGATAGTGGGGCTTGAACCCCCGACCTTGGATCAGTAATCCAGCACCCTGCCACCAGGCCACCACTGCCCTCTAAATAAGGAATTATTTACAAGGATATATTTGCCCTCCTGTTCCAACTCCAGTATATACAGGGCTACTTACTCAAGGTGACCTAGCTGTGACACAGGATCATTTCCGAACACACAAGCTTTTCTTTCTTCTGTTTAAATTTTGCAAGAGAAAGTCAGCATTGCTGTTAATGAGTCAGGACTGACTAGAGATGGTCGATGAAATCAATTTATGATACATAAAATAATCCACATGAAATGACTGCAACTGAAAAAGGTATTAAAGTGTTATACAGTGTTTTAAAGCCATTAGTTCTATTTTAGGGGGCTCAGTAGTTCAGTGATTCTGCATTCAAATCTCAGCCAAGGGTCTTCTTGTGTGGAGTTTGCATGCTCTGCCTCTGCTTGCATGGTTTTTTCCGGCATATTCTGGTTTCCCTTCTATTATTCTACAGTCCAGAGAAATAACGCACATAAGGTCTACTGACTGCTCTAAACTTGCTATAGGTGTGAATGTGAGTATAAATGGTTATTTGTGTCTTTGTTAGTTAGCCCTGAAATAGGCTGTTTCAGCTGGGACTGTCTCCAGCTTCCCCCCCACGACCCTGATGGAAAAGCATTACAGATAATGAATGCATGGATAAGTGGATGGTCAGTTCCACTTAAGATATCAATCTGGTGGATGATGCAATCAATGTATCCCCCATCAATCAACTGGTGCTATATGTAGTATTTTGGAAATAATCAAGTAATTATTATAGCGCTTTAAAATTTATTTGACTGCATATTCTTTCTGTGCCATGCACACTCGGTTAGTTTGATATTCTCAATTGCCCCTATCCCACCCTTGCCTGGAGTTTCTGTACGCATTTTATTCCAAATTTTTGTGACTGTTTCCAAAGACTTTATTTGGAAGAAACCTTGTGTAATAAGTTAAATTCCATATTTGTTGAAGTGGATTCAATTCTGGAATCAGTGTTTCTGTGAGGAGTTTGCATGTTCTCCTCGTGCTTGTGTGGGTTTCATCTGAGTACTCTGGTTTCTTCCCACAGTCCAAAGACATGCACATTAGGCTAACTGGCTGTTTTAAATTGCCACTATGTGTGAATATAAGTGTGAATGTCTGTATGTGTTGGACTTGTGATGGTCTGTCGAGCTTTTCAGGGTGTACCCCACCTTCGCATAGTGTCGGCTGTGATAGGCTCCAGCCTCCCTGCCACTCTGATAGGATTAAATGGCCCAGTAAATGAGTGAGAGAGAAAGTGAGTGACATGGTAGATGAAACACCTCTTAATAAAAGTAGCATTTTATCTTCATCCAAGCACAGTATTTTTAAGGTATTTATAATATATCCAGTAACATAATAGTATTGGCAACATACTGGAGACAAATGAGATCGGCAACATAAATTTCTATATAAACTGTTAAGAAATCAAAAGAGCAGTTTTTTACAAGTCTGTGTTACCAGCTGCTCTGAAGCTCTTGCTTGGACTAAAATCCATCCATCCATTACCCATCAATGCTGCTGATATGTCAGCGTCACAGAGAAACCCGAGATGCAAGGTACACCTAGTGCAGGTCACAAATCCACTGCTGGGCCAACATTGAAACCATTGAACAACCATTCACACTTATATTCACACTAGTAGACAAATTAGAGAAGCCTGTTCATGTGTAATCCATGTCTTTGGGATTTGGGGGGAAATAGGCGCACCCAGAGGAAACCCATTCAGGCATGGAGAGGGCATGCAGACTCCACAGGGCTGTGACCAAAAAAATGGCTCCAAACGTGACATGCGGTCCAAAATAGAAAGTTATTATTTATGTTGTTATTTACATTCGTAGTTGCATGACGTGATGTCTGAAAATATACAAGTCAACCAAATTTGGCTCATGTTCTTAAAAATAAAATAAAAAAATCAAACCTTTTTATTTAGAAAGGCCAACAATTTTTCTGACAATTATACTGGAACTGATTTCAGCTATTTGAAACTACTAAACACAGTTTGGGTGGCACGATAGTGTAGTGGTTATCATGTTGGCCTCACAGCAAGAAGGTCCTGGGTTCGATTCCTGGCTTGGGCTGTTTCTGTGTGGAGTTTGCATCCCCGTGCTTGCGTGGGTTTCCTCCAGTTATATTGCATATCCTCATGGAGAGTGATGGGAACAAGGGTCACGTCCAATTTTGTTTATCATGTTTATAATATGCTATAATAGATATATCCGAAAGGGTCCTTACACCGGCATATTCACAAAACAGGAATCTTTACAAAGAATCACTGAGACAACAAGGTCAGAATATAAAGGGGGATGGGATTTCCTTTGTTTCTCTTACTGTAAAATGAGGCACATTTTTTTGGAAGAGTCACACTCCTTACATGATTTGAATCACATAGTTTGTTTGGGTCCAAAAAACTCACAGCACACACATACAAAACAACACATACGGTCAATTATTTGGATACTCAATTAAAAATCTCATGTGTATTTCATTACTGTAACACCATAAAAAAATACAACATATGGGCGAAGTGAGTTCGAATGGTTGTGTGTGTTGCCCTATGATGGATTGGCAAGCTGTTTAGGGTGTACCCTGTGTCCCTGTTGCCCAGTGTTGGCTGAGATAGGCTCCAGTCTAAGCAGGATTAAACAGTTTGGCAAATGAGAGAGTGAAATGAAATTGATTAATCTAAAATCCCTTTCATGTCAGGATGTCTGGATGAATTATTTTCTGTATGTTGGAAGTGTGGGCAGTGGTGGCTTGGTGGTAGGGTGCTGGATTACTGATCCAAGGTTGGGGGTTCAAGCCCCACTTTTACCGGGTTGTCACTGCTGCCCCCCACCCAGTGCAGCTAACTGGGTTATCAAATGGCGGCCATGTCTCTCACTGTCTGTGGTGAGAGGCATGTAAAAGAACCATTGCTGATTTTTGTAAAGAGTAGGCTGCATAGCTGTCAGCGTGTTTCTGCCCTGTGATGGTCCAGGTTGCTGTCCAGGGTAACCTCTGCCCTTGCCCAAAGTCGGCTGAGATGGACGCCAGCCCCCCTGTGACCCTAATTACGATTAATCGCTTCAGAAAGTGAAGGAATGAATTTTGAAAGTGCATAATACAAATACTTTTGGAAATCAAAAAAAATTTCAAAACATGTCCTTCAAACATGCCTTTAATATACATGTATCACTACACCTGGTGAGGCCATGTGATGAAAATCGCATTAAAAAACATGGATGTGTAACAGATTGTGGCATAATGCAAACAGGAAGTTCTTCAGAGCAAGAGCAGTTTCCCAAATTACCCTTGCACCATGTGTATTTTATTATCTACTTATTTTGTTAAGTGTTTATGTCTAAAATTAAACACTACTATTTGACACTAATCCTGTGTAATTCTCCAACATCTTGTCTATAGGTGCAGGTCTTCATCAACCAGATATATAAGATTCCAGTGGAGAAACGGTTGTACAAAAACCCAGATCTTTTGGCTATACGATTTGCTTCGGTCAATCCGATTTTGGATCCATGGATCTACATACTACTCCGAAAAGCAGTCTTCATCAAACTCATTAAAAACCTCAATTATCTCTTCTGCAAGATCATTGCTCGTGAGCAGCAGACACAGTCCAGTTTCCATTGGCTGGAGCGACAGCGAATGTCCTCCATCATCTCCAAAGACTCATTATCACTCATGTCTGGGAATATAAGGGAGGCCAGAAGCACCTCACAGTCTTTACTTTATCTTTCGACAACAGGGGCACTTAAAGACACCTGCAGTTCAAGTCACATTGGGTCCTTTTCATACTACTCCAAACGTACTGGCGCAGAATTCTCCAACACGAATAGTTCAGCAAATGTGGCAGAATCATGCTGTACTAACCACGCAAGTCATTCTTCAAACCTAAACCAGAATTCTCAAATAACATTAACTTTGTGAATTTCCAGGAGACAATATTTAGTGTTAAACCATTGTTAGTAGCATCTGTAAGAATATTTGCATTTATAAGTATTTTTTCTTGAATTGCATTTGTACTATTTTAATGGCAGCTGTAACTTGAGTCTTTAACAAAGAGTATTTAGAGCCAGTCATGTTCTACACTACACATAAAACACCCCAAACACTGTAAAAATCCTCCAACTGGTTTGCATACATTATTGATATGTTTATTTTTTTAGCAGGGTTTAAATTGGTCATATGTTCATGATCAGAAATAAACTGTGCACAAACAAACAAACAACAGATCCGTGTGACTTAAAAATCAGGGTGAAAATTTGTAAGCATTCCACATGAAATTATATTTTCTTGCATAAATAAATGTGAGCTGCAATGTGACTCTAATTTAAGCCTCTGTCAGGATGTTGATGATAAGATAAACTCAAAACATCCTCTACAAAAGTGTGTATGTGAATGTCATGAGAATGAAAGGCTCATATTACTACACACCTGATTTCCAAAATAGTTTGATATTTTTCAAAATTCAAAAAAAAAAAAAACCCTGTATAAAATCTGTAATTTAATAATTTATTTAAACTTTTATTTAAATGACAAAATACAAAGAAAAGATTTTCAATATTTTTACTGACAAACTTAATTGCATTTTGTAAATGTAAACAAAGTTAAAATTTGATGCCTGCAATTCAACTTAATTAACAATCTGAAAGTAATCAGTGGCAGGTGAGGTAGCATAACAGGGTGCAATAGTTACACCCAAAAAAGGTTTAGTTGTTGCAAGCAAGGATGGCTCATGGCTCACACCATTGCTTACAAAATCCACGAGTTGTTTGTCAGTTCAAAAGAAACATTTCTCTGTGCAAGCTTGCAGATACTTTGGGTTTTTTGTTTGTCTGTTTGTTTTTTTTTACAGTTTTTTTTACACTTAACACAGTCTGCTGCTGTATTCAGAAATGCAACCCGAAACTGTATTCTATACTCTGCTGTGTTCTCTGGGCCCAAGCTCAAAAATGGACACTGAGTTTCCTGTGTCAAAGATGAAAATAATCATTAAGATTGTTATCAGCAAAAGGCAGAAAAGTCAGCATCTGTGATAGTATAGGGTGCATCATTGCCCACTGCATGGGTGAGTTTAATCTGTGGGAAAGTACCACTGATGCTTATTGCCATATTGGGATTTAAAAGAGACATATGTTGCCATCAATACAATGTCTCTTCCTGGGAAATCCATACTTATTTCTGCAGGCCAATGCCAGCATGGCCTTGTAGTGTGCTTGACTGGCCTGATGCCAGTCCAGATCTATCTCCTATTTGAAATGTATGGCACATCTTGAGGAGAAGAATCAGGGAGCATCAGTCATGGACTGTGGAGCTGATGGAGGCTTGTGACAATCAAGAATGGTTAAAAAAACCCATGCAACAATTAGCATTCTCAATTCCCAAATAATTAAAAAGTAATTAAAAGGAAAGGTAGCATAATGGTAAAGACACGTCTGTCTCAACTTTTATTGAGTGTATATTTTGTGACGTGACAGGCACATCCTGTTAGTAGTTTCTATGGTAACGCAACCATAATGTATATCTATTATGACAAAGCCCACCACTTGTGATGTAGAGATGATGCTGAGTCTACGACTCAGTCTAAGTCTACCGATTGTGCTGTATGTTGATGATGTCACAAAAAGATCTATGTTAGCTATATAAGTGCGAAGACCACTCTCTTGTGCTTGCTGATGAGACCAGGCTAAAACCTGGAAACTTAAACGTCACTCGCTCCGAGATTCAAGATCATCACGAGCAATCTTCAATGTTCGCCTCTCATGTCCTACAGTCTGAAACAACGTGCTTACTGTAGGAGATGGGAGGCAAAGATTGAAGATCTTCGCAACTATGACAATTGTAACTGATCATTTAATTTCATATTTATCCCATGATATTCTTATTTGTTTATTATTTGTTTCATGATCTCCTTGTTTATTTCATAATTGTGACACTTTCATAAAAATTGTCATTTATGACAATTTTTCTTTCATGCAGTGAGCAGGCACATCCTGTTATTTTCTATGGTAACGCAACCATAATGTATATCTAGTATGGTTGCTTTGCCATAGAAACTACTAACTCTCTTGTGCTTCTTCACGAGACTACGCTAAAACTTGGACACCTAAACGTCACTTGCTCCGAGATTCAAGATCATCACGAGCAATCTTTAATCTTCACCTCTCATCTCCTACAGTCTGAAACAACGGGCTTATAACCGCCTCTCCCTACTAATTCTTTATTTATGTTACACTTACTGGCTCATTTACAATAAATCGCTAAAGCCACTCCTTTGCCTGACCTGGTTTATTCTGAACATTTCGGAAGCTCACGTCAGTCCATCACAATTTACAATAGTGAAAATCTTTGTTTCACACTTTTGTCTTGAAAATAAGGTTCACATGAATTAACAAATCAAAGATTTTTATTTTTATTGCAATTTGGAACTTTTCTGGAAATGAGGTTAGTGGAATAAGTGTAAATAAATTTTATGACGATATTCCTTGTTCTTAATCTTACTATATATTGTACATTTTCAATAATGAAAAAAGAAAATTTATATTTTCTATGATTTATTTGCATTTTTAATCCATTTTATATGTATATGATATAACCCATAATCTTACTACTTCCTTCCACCCCTCAGTTGTCACCACGTCATCCATCACAGTGTATGCACCGTGTATGGTTCTTACAAGATGAAAATTGCCTAACAATCTTTGCACCAGTTAGATGAGTCACAATGCATTTGTAAGAAAGTAAAATCTTCCTTTCCTGAAACTATGTAAATTTATACTTCCAGTCATGCTGACTTTGCTAAACCAAAGTGTTCTCACTCATGAAATTTGGCCAGAATAAGTGTATGGAGTAAACAGGGAAAAGGGAGTAAAGAGAATTCATACATTTGAAGTTTTTAAAGTTTAAGCCATGTTCTTCAGAACAGAAGAATGAGCAGAACCACTGCGAAACTCTTTGGTTTTTAAGAACATTCTGCTACTGATATAAGGATTCTGTGAGTACATTTCTAACACTTTTAGCACTGCGAAGGCTGTTAAGTGTGTTTCTAGTCTGACTGACTGACTGACTGACTGACATACATACATACATACATACATACATAAGATTAGATTAGATTAGATTAGATTAGATTAGATTAGATTAGATTAGATATGGTGGTACATGTATGGAGATACACATGGGCAGACTGTTGCATGAGCCATGAAAAATCAGATGCCATATTCTATTACCATATTCTGTAAAGTATGGAGCTCTGCGTCAAATGTTGGTGAAGTGAGTTTTCATCTTGTTGGACAAAAATACTCTTATTTGTTTAACTGCTTAGTCCTATTAGTGTCACGGGGAGGCTGGAGCCTATATCAGCCGTCACTGGGCGAAGGCGGGGCACACCCTGAACAGCTTGTCAGATCGTTACACACACAACCATTCACACACACACACACACACACACACACACACCTAAGGGCAGTTTGGAACAGTCAATTAGCCCAATGTCCATGTTTTTGACCTGTGGGAGGAAACTGGTGTACCCAGAGGAAAACCACATATGCATGGGGAGAACATTCAAACTCCACTCAAAAATGTCTGAGTCCAGGACTCAAACCCAGGACCTTCTTTTTGTGAGATAAACATGCTAACCACTACACCACCGTGTCACCCCGACAAAAATACTCTCAAATACTATTGTAACAGCTAGTTGGTTGTTCTAGAGACTGTATGAGGTGTGCTCAATGGACTGTGGTGGAAAGAAATGAAATGCTTATTCTTTTATGCAGGGCAGTGCATCTTTACACTGCAACTACTGAAATATTTGAGTAATTCTCCATTAGCTTGTAACATTAATGATGTTCATTTTGGCTAGTAAGGCTAAGCATTGTTCAAATTAGCATCTTGCAATAAGTTGACACTGATTACATTTATAATGGTACAAAAGAGAACTTCATATTTTTTTCATGTCCCGTATAAAAGACCATTCTTGAACTTGAATGGGCTAGGATGTATTTGCTGTCTTTATTAAAAGTTTGCTCCTGTTTGTACAGGCTGATTTCCCCCCTAAACATACTATACAGGCCAAGACCCAAATCCTTAGGAGTTAATATTTAAATCATTATATCATGCACTTTTTAAAATAAAGCATTACAGTATTTGCAGTATCAATACCAGGAATATAGAGCTGGAAACATATTGTCCTTCTTTCTGAAAGAATTTGCAATCTGATCTTTTTAACTGCTTAATTACTAAAGAATCTAGAACTGATGCCTGGTGGTTACATATGTCAGTGCAGTAAACAAAACGGACAGTGAAAATGCAGTGATGGGTCAAGAAGCAGTGCTGGGGTGTCGGTGGAAGTATGATTGGATGATGTCCGGTTTAGGAGCAGAATTTGTTTTACAAATTGGTGCATAAAGTAAATTTAGGCATTCTCAACATATCACGTTCGAGTATGGTCAACATGAGACTGCCATGACCTTGACCTTTGACCTCTAACCTTAAAAATTGTAATCGGTTCATCCCTCAAAGTGTTCTTGAGATATTGTGTTCACATGAATGGTCCACATGAGGCCGCCGTGACCTGACCTTTGACCTGTACTCCAATATGGCTAAGTACAATGCTGAGAGGATGATACTAATTCTAAATCCAAAAACATTCTTAAAGTTCAGATAGTTTTCAAGCTCTAAAAACAGTTTGTGTAAGGCCACATTCCCATGCTGAAGATACAATCATCACTTATTCTATTTTAAGTTTTATTTTAGAGTAAATATAAACTATTTGGCCAAAAGTATTTGGCTCTTTCCCAAACTGTTTCCACAAAGTTTGAAACACACATTTGTCTAGAATGTCTGTGTTTGCTCACTCTCACACTCACTCATTTGCTGAACCGCTTAACCCTATTAGGGTCATGGGGAGCCTGGAGCCTATCTTAGCCGACATTGGGCAAAGGTTTGGTACACCCTGTACAGCTAGCCAGACCATCGCAGAGCAAACACACACAACCATATACACTCAAGTTTCCCTAGTTTTCTTCATATTTTTGAGCTTGCAGCCACACGTTGCACAGTCCTGTGACATGTTGAATTTCGTGGTCGAAACACACATGATGGCAGCTATGTATGATGCTACATCTAACAAAAGTAAATTTTAAAATCGCATTAAATATTATATATAATATATGCATTACTTCTACGTGTGACACGCTACTAATCTCTCTTTTCGTCTTGTAGATTAATGTAGTTTTTATTGTAATAATTATTTATATTATATTATGGGTTGAGAGAGAGCCAGAGCAGAATGTATTTCATAGCCAGACCATCGCAGGGCCAACATACTCAACAGTTCACACATACATTTACACTTAGGGGCAATTTGGAACAGCCAATTAGCCTAATGTGCATGTCATTGAACAGTGGGAGGAAATTCAAGTACTCAGAGCAAACCCAGACAAGCACTGGGAGACCAGACTAACTCCACACAGAACGCCCAAGCCAAGCCCAGGACTCAAACCCAGGGCCTACCTGCTGTGTGGCGGACATACTACTACATACTGTCGCCACGGGCTTGCTCATTAGGGATGTGTAGGGGGTTGTAGAAAAGATTTTTTTGATTCCTGCCTAATTTAATTTTACTATGTAAAGCTGCTTTGCGACAATGTCAATTGTAAAAAGCGCTATACAAACAAAACTGAATTGAATTGAATACTAAACACTATACTACTGTGCTGGCCCCAGAACGCATAGTGCCATTGATAATGTTTGATGGAGGGATAAATGGATTTTTTTCGGTTTTTCACTCTTTGGTCCAGGACCCTTATTTCCAGTGGAGGGTGAGATGATGTTTATGCTACAGCATACAAAGACTTTTTAAACAACTGTTTGCTTCCATCTTTGTGGAATCCTTTTGGAAAAAGCCATTTCCTGTTCTAGAATAACCATGCCCCCGTACACAGACCGAGCTTCATAAAGACATGGTTTGACAAGTTTTCTGTGGAGGAATTCCAGTGGCCTTCTTGAGATGACTGAATACCTTTGGGATGAATTGGAACGTTGTTCGTGAGACATGCTTCTTCTCCAACATCAGTGCCTGACCTCACAAATGCTATTTTGATTGAATAGACAAAATTCCCACAGACACATTCTTGTAAGAAGTCTGTGAAATGGGTAGTGAAGGGCTCCGTATTAATGCCCATGGTTTAGAATTGGGGTGGAGGACAGTAATATAGCATGAACTCTAAATATCTGGTGTGATGGTCAGGGGTTCACATTCATTTGGTGATATAATTGTACCAAAGCATACTGTTGTCCTATATCTGAATAATTTTTTTATACACAAATGTAGTATTTAAGTCATGCACTTTTGATTTCATATTATATGCAGCTACAGATAAGAAAATTATTTCAGAGGCTACTTTACTACTGTTGCGTGTGTTTAATTATTATTTTACTGTGTGGTAAGGACTCTGCATATATTTCTGTGCCCATAAAACAAAAAATAAAGAATAATTAATGTGTAATGTTTTGAAATGCTATTTTTGTAACCATCAGTGCAGGTGGTAATATATTACAGAGTGTCAAGTCAATTCAATTCAGTGTTCTTTGTGTAGCGCTTTTTACAATTGACATTGTCACAAAGTAGCTTTACATAGTAAAATTAAATTAGGGAGGAATCTAAAAATTT
>JAQMYF010000015.1:19833760-19854228 GCA_030014195.1 Neosilurus mollespiculum
TGTATTTGTCTTGCATAAGCGAGAGAGAGAGAGAGAGAGAGAGAGAGAGAGAGAGAGAGAGAGAGAGAAGGACTGTTTGTGGTCTGGGTTAAATGTTTGTGCCTATACCTTCCTCAGTGTTTAAAGCACTGTGGGCTTTTTGAAGGACTTTTGACTGTTTGAACTCCTGTTGCTCCTTCCTGTATCTTTCAGGTAGTGATCTACTGTCCTTTCACTGGGCTTGAGCAGACATTTCCTTGTTCTAAGTGGCTGGATGAAGATGAAGGTGATGGACTAATTGAGAGAGATTTGTATGAGATGGTCTCACTGCGACAAAAGAGACAAAAGAGTAAGCAATCTTATATCTCAGGCATAATTAAAAGAAGTGAGAAGTCTAACTGATGTGTCACCAGACTGTATTTCAGTACTGAAGTCTTGTTGTTTTTATCAGAATATCCATGGTCTCTCTGGATTTGGACATCTGACCTCTCTGGGGCAGGTACAGATGCCTCTATTGTACTACAGATCTATGGTGAGATGGGAAAGTCTGATGAGATAAAGCTGGACAACAAGACAGACAATTTTGAGCAGGGTCAGCTTGATAAATTTATGGTAATTAGTGTTAATAGAGCCGAATGAATTTTGTTTAAAGGTAGGCTCACACGATCCCGACATGTCCCAGTGTTTGGTTGCAATGTTGTACCGATCGATTGATTGTTAAACTTTACTGATGCTTACCAATCTTTACCAATCATTTACCAAACTTTACCAAATTTTCTGCCAATCTTTACTGATGTTTACCTTTTTTTCTTTTCTTTTTTTTTTAACCAATCTTTACCAATGTTTTACTGATCTTTGGCAATTTTTACCAATCTTTACTGATGATTTACTAAACTTTACCAATTCTTACCAATCTTTACCAGTGTTTTACTAATCTTTACCAATCTTTACTGATGTTTTACCAATCCTTACCAATCTTTACCAATGTTATACTAATCTTTACTGATGTTTTACCAATCCTTACCAATTTTTACCGATGTTTTACCAATCTTTTGCAATCTTTACAGATGTTTTACTAATCTCTACCAATCGTTACCAATGTTTTACCAATCCTTACCAATATTTACCAATGTTTTACCGATTTTAACCAATTTTTAATTGATGTTTCACTGATCTTTACCGATTTTTATCAATGTTTTACCAATCTGTACCAATGTTTTACCAATTTTTAACCAATCTTTATTGATGATTTACCGATCTTTACTGATGTTTGACAATCTTTACTGTTTACCAATCTTGTTTTTCCACACTTACCCATGTTTATCAATATTGATCTGTTTTACCAAACTTTACTGATTTTTAAAACCAATTTTTGACAATGTTTTACCAAACTTTACCAATGGTTACCAATCTTTACTCAATTTTTACTCATCTTTACTGATGTTTGCCTATCTTTAAAAATGTTTTAATGATCTATACCGATGTTGTACCGATCTTTACTGATGGTTCAAATATTTTGAGCATGCTGAAAAATTCTCAAAGCTTGGGAATATTGGTAAGAATTGGGACCAACATCAACATTATGTGAGCCTACCTTTTACTCCTAACAGAAAGCCATAAATGTCAATCATTTAGTTGAATTTTTATGTTTGCCTTTCAGATAGAACTACCTGATTTCGGAATACTGAGAAAATTGCGAATTTATCATGAGAAGAGAAATCCGTTTGCAGGATGGCATTTAAACCAGGTAAAAAAGTCTACATCTAAAATCTGTTTGATTTTTTTTTTTTAATTAGCTTCCAGCCTGTGTGTAATTACTTCATTATGCTTTCAAAGGTGACACTTATGAAAACATTTACAAAGGAAAAATACAAATTTCCTTGTAATCGCTGGCTAGATACAAGTGAAGATGACAATGAAGTGGTGAGGGAGCTCCCTGCAACTGGAGATCTTATCAAGGAGTCGCTGGCAGGCAAGAGGCCAAGACATGTTTCAAGAGTCCCTTTACAGATCTTTAGTGTAAAGGCTGTAATGGCAAATTTAATTTCAAAGTTTCAAAATTTATACCATTAGAATGTTTCAGCATATTTAAATATTTAATATTATTGTGTTATTTATTATTTGATATTATTGTGGTCTATGATACAACACCCTGCAACAGATCACATGATTTATTTGCAGTTATAAAATATCGAGTCACAGTCTACACTGGAACAGTCAGTGGAAGTGGGACAGATGCCACAGT
The DNA here is from genome assembly GCA_030014195.1 of Neosilurus mollespiculum. Lineage (NCBI taxonomy): Eukaryota > Metazoa > Chordata > Actinopteri > Siluriformes > Plotosidae > Neosilurus > Neosilurus mollespiculum. The sequence goes on from JAQMYF010000015.1 coordinate 19,835,985, forward strand.
CTTCCTATGCCTGATAGGAGATTTAGGAGACACAGGTGACCGCGTATTAGTAAACTGCAAGAATAATGTCAACAAGTTTGAGAAAGGCAATGTAAGTCGAAGTGTCTATGGAATCCAGAAATCTGTGGAGTGCAGACGTAATACAGCTTTCGGCTTGGTTTGAGCTCTTGTACTTTAGAATTTTGCATTTGTTTTCATTCACAGGGTGATGAGTTCATAATTGAGGCTGTGTCAATAGGGCAGGTACGCAGGGTACGAATTGGCCATGATGGACGAGGGGGAGGCTGTGGCTGGTTCTTGGACAAAGTGGTGGTCAGAGAAGAAGGACAGGCCGAGTCTGAAGCTGTCGAGTTCCCATGTTACAGGCGAGTGGTGTTTTCTTTTCTTTACATATTTTGGTTTGGAATGATACCTTACTGTACCTCTTTTCAATTTTAGATGGCTTGACCGTAATGAGGATGATGGCCAGATTGTTCGGGAATTAGTTCCATTTGCTGATGGACAAAGACTGTTTAGTAAGTTTCTCCTGGGACTTTTGTTTATTGTGAGTGTTATTAAAAGAGTTTCATATATAAGATTACATTAAAAAGATAATAAGGTCCAGATTTAAATGCCCTGACTGTCCTCAAAAATACAATTCAAAACAATCAGAGACCTTTGTGGCTAGAATAGTTAGAATGATTATTTAAATATTAAATATATTTGATCATTTTCACAAAAAATATTGGTTAGGTAAGGTAGGTCTGTTGGGCTTTTACACCCAAGCCTAGAGGCTCATCAGGCCGGTTTCTAAGGTGTGGAGCAACTAGGAGTTCAACTCCTCCTGGATGGGATGCTAGTATTTTTTCTGGTACCCATTTACATGGTACCCTGGCTGGACAGAGGCACACTTGAGATTAAGACGCAGTCTTAGCACGGTGGGGGTCCAACTGTGATTCGAACCCATGACCTTCTGATCATGAGGCCAACACCCTAACCACTATGCCACCGGCTCCGCAAAAATGTTGGCAAACATGGCACAGGGTGGTACGATAGCAATGTGAATAGCACATCTGCCTCACAGCAAGAAGGTCCTGGGTTCAAGTTCTAGGCTTGGCTGTTTCTGTGTGTTTGTATGTTCTCCTTATGCTTGAATGGCTTTCCTCCAGGTTCTTCGGTTTCTTACCACAGTCCTCAAACATGCACAGTAGGCTAGTTGGCTGTTTCAAATTGCTCCTAGGTGTGAGTGTGAATGTAAATGGTTGTGTATGTGTTGGCTCTGCAATGGTCTAGCGAGCTGTTCAGGGTGTATCCCACCTTCACTCACTGTTGGCTGAGATGTGCTCCAGCCTCTCTGTGATCCTTATAGTATTAAGCGGTGTATACCCTGAACAGCTCACAAGACCAAGGCAGACCAATGGAATCGAACCCAGGACTTTCTTGCTGTGAGGAAGACATGCTGACCACCACCACCACTTTGCCGCCCTACCTTCCACCTGTTTAAATCAATTGATCTCTTTCAAATACGTGGTAATCGGTTGGAATGAAAATCTGCACCCACACTGGCTCCTCGAGGATAAGAAGACACCCCTGATTTATAGGACTGTATATCAGAATCTCATTCAAGTTGTCAGTGGGTGGTGAAAAGGACAGAAGCTGCCCTGACTAGCCATACTGCAGAGTAACTGCAAAATTATTGTTTTGAGAAAAAAAGTTTTTTCCTGAAAGGAAATTTAAAGGGGAAAAAAATAATTTTAACATATTTGGAGTTATATTATTATTATTGAAATTTTAGGCAAAGGAGTTGTTTTTCCCAATTTTGAATATTTTGCAGTTACTGCAGTCTGGCTTGACAGGGCAGTAAGGGGCAGATATGGTCCTACACTCCGACACACATCAAGCCAAACCTTTTAAACAATCATTTTTAAATTATATAGATTTGGGCTGTTTAGTACATGAAATTTGCCTATCAACATTGCGACCTTTTGATTTTTTAGACACCAGCTTTCATATTGAAGTAAAGACAGGAGACATCAATGGTGCCAGCTCAGACTCCAAGGTCTTTGTGAAGCTTTACGGTGAGAAATGTGACACTAGTAAAATGATGCTGGTTGTTTCGTCTAATGACCTGCAGAACTACTTTGAAACCGGCCAGGTTGATATCTTCACTGTTGAGACGTTTGACATTGGACAAGTGCGTATGGCTGTAATGTTACTCTCTGATTTCTTACATAACGAATGCTTATTTTAAACTCTTAACTGATGACACTGAACTGAATCCAGATCAACCGTCTACTGATTGGCCACACCAACGAAGGCATGAGGGCAGGCTGGTTTCTGGACAGTGTGCAGATCAAGGTGCCCAAACAAGGAAAAAAGTTAATGTTCCCCTGCCATCGATGGCTCTCTGAAGATGAAGCTGACGGCAAAACCGAAGTGGACCTCTACCCAAGTGAAATAGTTGATATTGAAAAATGTACTTATTTCACACTGTATGATATGTGAAGAAATATATATGTTTATATTTACCTATTTCTTTATTGTAATTTGATCTCTTTCTCCCTTTTCCATACAGTAATGAACTATGAGGTTGCTGTGGTAACAGGTGATGTCTGGGCTGGAGGAACCAATGCCAGAGTTTTTATTCAAATATATGGAGATGAGGGAAAAACAGACCTTATTGCCTTGAAAAGCAGGTCAAACAACTTTGAAAGAGGAACCACTGATATATTCAAGGTTTAAGATTTATTGTTTTGTACATGCTTTATTCATACCTTACTTCTGCCTTTTGTTTCAACTGACATGACGTTTTTCATACCAATTTAATTTTACAGCCTCAGACTTCCTATAAAGGTTCTTAAAGGTGGTAATGGTCTGTTTAACATTCATTTCAAAATCCACCAGAGGAAAAAAAACGTTTAGGAACCTTGAAGACTGTAATATCCGGTCCATTACTGTGATATTGAATCAAATTTAATCATAAGTATCATTTGTCACTAGGTTGGGCTCTAGGTTACTGATCAGAAGTTCAGGGGTTTGAGCGTCAGTACCACCAAGCTGCTGCTATTGGGCCCTTGAGCACGGCCCTTAACCCTCAACTGCTCAGTTGTTTAAATGAGATAAAAATGTAATCACTCTGGAGACAGGTTTCTTCCAAATGCCATAAATGTACATCATACAATCATTCATTTATTTTCCAAACCGGAGTACCCAGAGAAAACCCAGGCAAGCATGGGGAGAACATGCAATCTCCACATAGAAATGGCCTCGAAGAGCCGGAGACTTGACCCCAGGACCTTCTTGTTGTGAAGCAGACACTACACCAACATGCCACCCTCATAAAAATTGTCAAGATAATCACCACTAGTTTATTAATTTCTTTGGTGCACATTGTTCTTTACAACATTGCTTCAGCTTGTTGAGGTTTGAGGCCATTTGCTTTACAGCTCTTAAAATCCTGCCACAGCATCTCACAGGGTTTGAGGTCTGGATTTTTTTTTGGCCATTCCAAAACCTTGATTATTTTTTTCTTCTTGAGTCATTCAGATGTTGGCTTTGATCAGGCACTTTAGAGCATTGTCCGATTGTATGAACCAATTTCTGCCAAGATTCAGCTACTGTACGGATGGCCTCACTTTTGTCTCAAGCGTATTCTAGCATAAATCAGAGTTGCTCAGTGATCGGACAATTTGAAAACAGCCAATTATCCTAACTGAAGAGCATGCAAAGTCCACACAGAAACACCCAAGCCCGGGACTCAAACTCAAGACCTATTTGCTGTAAGGCAGATGTACCAACCACTACACCACATGGCTGTCACAGGACAGTGGTGGCTTAGTGGTTAAGGTGATGGGTTACTGATCCAAAGGTCAGTTGTTCAATCCCCACTATCACCACTGTTGGGCCCTTGAGCGAGGCCCTTAACCCTCAAATGCTCAGTTGTATAAAAATTATAATTGTAAGTTGCTCTGGATAAGAGCGTCTGCCAAATGCTGCCCACAGAAGTTTACATTTATTTATCATTTTATACATTAATACAAATGAGCAGTTGAAAGGTAAGGGCTCAAGGGCCCAGTAGTGGCAGTCTGGTAGAGTTGGGGGGGTGAAATCTTGACCTTTCAATCCCGTTTCCAAACAGCAGTCCACTGTCTTAACAAGTCCATAGAACGCAATTATTCAGTATTTTAAATTGTTCTTTAATTTTAGATATTTTGGAAAATATTTTATTATTTTAATATTTTATTAATATTTGTTTTATTATTTTAAAATTGTATTAACTCTTTTTGGAAATGGGGATCATAATAACAGTTTCAATTTATGCAAATATCCTGAAGGGAACTTCAGCCCTGAAACACATTTTGGTTTTTGTTTGGAACAGATTGAAGCTAAAGACGTGGGGAATATCTTCAAAATCCGCATTAGCCATGATGGATCAGGAATTGGAGCTGGGTGGTACCTCGAAAAAATGGTCTTGAAGTACTTGGTCATGGCCATGGTGAGGAAAGAGAAGAAAGAAGACAAGAAGAAAAACAAAAAGAAGAAAAAGAAGGAAGAAGAAGAGGATGAGGAGGGTGAAGAAGTGATGCGGGAGGTAGTGAAGACAATAACATTTCCATGTGATCGTTGGCTGGCTGAGGATGAGGAGGATGGGGAGCTGATAGTGGAACTTCTACCGGAGGACAATGAGGAGCTAGAGGGTAAATAAATGCACCAGAACCTTTAAAACTCTTGATTTGTTCATCAGTCTATACACACAGACTGTTTACTTCTCTGTACCATCATGTGAAACAACTCTACAGAATATTAAAACACTCTTGAATACTGACAGAGCAAATCCACCCACAGAAAACACATATGAAGTCAGCGTCTTTACGGGAAACATGTGGGGTGCTGGGACTGACGCCAATGTTTACATCAATATCTATGGTGAGAACGGAGACACCGGGGAGCGGCCCCTGAAGAAATCTAAAAACCTTAACAAATTCGAGCGTGGTCAGGTAAGTAAGACTAATCATACTCTGATATAGCCTAACCTGATATAGATTCGCCCATGATTTACAGGAGATGTGCTGGTGTATCTCACCACACCATGTTCTCATAAACTTTGAAACACTGAGGGTAAATAAAATATCCAGTTTGTTACATACTTTCATGTTTCAACATACTGTATATGAAAAATCTATTTCACCCTTTTTGATAGCGTACAGATAGCGATATTTAGAGTCTCAGGATAATTATATCATTGTATGGGCTCCGTCAACCTCATTTTAGTTTGCTTTGCTATGTTTATGTGTAGTATATAGCTACACATAATTTTTTTCTCTAATGTTTTCATGTAGTATATACTAAAACAGGTATGCAGCTCAGACTCAGTGGATGTTGTCAGGCTCAGGCTCAGTTTTGTCTTGGGGACTATTCAGCAACATCCACCTCACTTCTGGCACATAACTTTTAATTTGTATTTACTGCAACAGAATGGCATAATCTTAGGATTTGAAAACATTATACAGAGTGGATAATACTTGAATCAAAAATGGCAGATATTCAAAGTTAGTCATGGTCACATGGACCAGGTCACATCAACACTATCTTGCTTTTAAAAAAGAAAACATAATAATTACATTTTAGTGTGTTTTTTTCACGTAAGATCCTGTGTAGTATACTTTTAAACAATCATGTGTCCCAGGCTTGGTTATTGTCACTGGATTTAGCCTTTAACACATAATTGGTAATTATCCACCTCGCAAACCCAGAAAAATGCTTGAATCTAAACATCAGACAGTAACTCATAGTTGGCCACGGTCAATTTCTGAAACCTAGAAATTCAACAAGATGCCATCCCAGAAAATGCAAAAAAAAAAAAAAGCTATTAAATATAGCCTTCATGGTTAAAAAGGTTATTAAAAAAATGAGTTTTACAAGATGCTTTAATGGAGTGTACATGACCATTTCCATGCGTTAAAAATAAACCATAAAAATCTTGTTTTAGTTTGCTTTTCTTATGTCCCCTGTAGTATAAACTAAAACAATTATGTGCCTCAGGCTCAGTGAATTCACCATTGTCTTTACATATTCTAACAAATGAAATAAAATTTATGTTAAAATAGATAAACAACATGGGAAAATAGTAAGTACTTTTACATGTATCACACCTTCAAGCCCATAACATGAGAAGCAGGTGTACCAGTATAGACGCCGTTGATTAGAACTTGCTGTAGATGGAACCTGTCTTATTTAAACCCAAAATCTAAGGTCTGATGTTCTCTTTGCTGTTGAAGTGTTTGGTGTCATTGGATGCCAAGATTTGAAGACCCCCAGAAAAAGGGTGTGGATACCTTTGAATCCAACAAGGAATTAAAAAAATCTGTAATGATTTAAAAACAATTATTTCACTGTAAGAAATATCATCTACATCTAGAACAGATTTCAAATGGCTGCAAATGCAGCCACAGAGTAGATCATTTAATGAGAAAAGAAGTACAAGGCTTACTTTCTCCTTAGCTGAGGGATTTATTTAATTTTATATAAATTCCATTTTAAAATTGGTACACAAATAAAAATGTAATTGAATTCAATACTAGCTTCTGAAATCGAGGGTGTGTTTACTTTCTTCTGTTGAATAAGTGATTAAATTAATTTTTGGCGTAACACCTTTATTTCAGCAGCCTGAAATATTTTCCTGTGCATAAAAATAAATCAATAATTTAAAAAAAATTAACAATTCCATTTAGTGTACTTATTTTTTTTAATGAATTAATTCCGCTGACTTTTATTGATTTTGATTTTCCTTTATTTTGATTATTGGTTAAATCATTTATTTATAAGGATCACACCCTGGTGTGTTGCAGACAGATATGTTCATAATAAAAGCAGTTGAACTTGGAGCCTTGAAGAAACTAAGGATCCACCATGACAACAGCTATGCAAACTCAGCCTGGTACTTGGACCGAGTCGAGATTACAGATACGAAAGATGACACCACGTGAGTGTGCCTAAGATTAGAAATGTTAATTGTAATTATAAAAGATGTTTAAATTATTCATTTTATAAAGATATTTTGTTATTTTTTAAAAATCACTTTAATGCTAAGTGTAAACTATTAACCTTCATGAAAAGCATATTTTTTAACATTACATATTTTAGTACAAAGATGTTAAACTGGATGCTAATGCAGGTACTACTTCCCCTGTAACCGCTGGCTGGCTGTTGATGAAGATGATGGCCAGATTGCCAGAGAGCTGGTGCCTGTGGATGAGGCTTTCATGAAGAAGAATGAAGACGAGGAAGGTTTAGAAACCACCTTAGGGCTGGAGCAGAAAGGTAAAGAAAATGTTTATGACGATTTGTACAAAGCGGGACAGAAAGTTTTATAAATATCTGCTTTCTCCTCTTGGTAGACTCATTACTATTTTTTTCATAGACATGTCAACAACATACACACTGAGGATTAAGACTGGGGAGAAGAAATATGCTGGAACAGACGCCAATGTTTTTGCAGTTCTTTATGGAGAGTATGATGATACAGGTTAAACACTCACTCACTCTCTCATTTGCCAAATTGTTTAATCCTACTGGGGTCACGGGGAGGCTGGAGCCTATCTCAGCCGACACTGGGTGAAGCCAGGATACAGTCTAAACAGCTTGTCAGACCATCACATGGCCAACACGCACACAACCATTTACACTCACACCTAGGAGCAATTTCGAACAACCAGCCAGCCCAATGTGTAGTACCCAAAAAAAAAAAAGGAAGAACATGCACACTCTACACAGAAATGTCTGAACCCAGGACTCAAACCCAGGATCTTTTTGCTGTGAGGCAGACCATGCCGCCCCAGGTTAAACATCATAAAGCAAAAAATGCTTTTGTAAAGTTGATGTCTGTAAAATTTAAGACACCATATTCTCATGTAATTACCACTTTCATTGGGGGCTTTTGTGCTGAAATCAGCTGCTTATACTTTGTATTATTTTATTATTACTTACTCCAGGAATTATTAACCTAAAGGCCAGCAAAATACACAGGAATAAGTTTGAGAAAGGATACATTGATGAGTTCATTGTGGAAGCTGTCAACCTTGGAGATCTTAAAAGAATCAGAATTGGGCATGACAATGCTGGTAAGATTTCACTGTGCTTCCTATCTAAATATTTCATTATATTACACTTATGTCACATCAGTCTGAGAAGTTTTATGGTGCATAGATTCAGTTTAGGCATTGTTTGACAGTTACTAAGGAGCACCAATATGGCGACTGTGCGGCTTTGATATCTTACCTCCAGTTGTATATAGAGTGGTTTAAAGGCTGGTAGCGAAAAAGACTACCACCTACTTCCTGCTATTTTATGCATGAATAGTAATCGGTGGTGTTCAGCAGTGAGTTCACTACAGTCAAGTCCAACATTGATCCTTATCTTGAGGAGAATCGCTTGTTGTATTAATGAGATTTTTTAAAATGGGCGATAACAAGTTTGGATATCAATGTACAATACAATAAACATGATGTTAACCCATTTCACTGCCTCTCATTCAGGAGGTTCAGGTTGGTTTTTGGACTGGGTGGAGATTAATGCACCTTCTCAGGGTCTGAAACTCTGTTTCCCATGTGGCCGATGGCTGGATAAGGGCAAAGATGATGGAGCATTAGCAAGAGATTTGTACCCTGCTGAGCTGCAGACTGAGGTGTACACGCCATGTAAGAGATCATCATTATTACACTGTGTATTCAGCTTGCTCTATACACTCAAAAATTCAAGTTGGTTACTTTTAGAAATAAATGTTCCTCTGATGCCTTTGGGACATGAATAAACTCAACTTTTTCCTCAATTCTAAGAGTTAAGATATACAAGTTCATTAAAGGGGAGATATGAATTAATTTTTTTTAATACACTTTTCTGACCCATAAATGTTGTTACAGTGTTGAACAGCCAGAGTGTATTTTAGAGGTTAGATAATAATAATGTTTAAGTTCCCTTTGGGGCTGTTTGAGTTGTCTGGAATCACAAGGTTTTTGGCAATTTGTTTTGTTGTTGTTTGTTATGGGGGAATAAGGATTGTGCTGGGCCTTCTGATTAGATGCACCCTATTTCAGGGTTTTTTCTTGGCACCTTCCTCCTCTCTCTTTGCCATTTCTAACTTACAATTTAATGATGTGATAAAGGACTTTGACAACCCAGAAAAACTTCAGAATTACTTAAGATAATGGACTATTTTAGGGTAAATATTTGAAAAACTTTAAACTTTAGTTAAATATATAAAACTTGTCATGACAGTTGAAGTTAAAGAGATTAAATAAGTTCACAATACTTAAAGGGGCTATAACTTCTTCTGGGCCTTTAACTCTTCAGCAAAGCTTAATTCAACCCTAAATGTAAATCACAGTTAATTTATCACTCACTCACTCATTTGCTGAATCGTTTAATCCTAGTAGGGTCATGGGGAGACTGGAGCCTCTTTCAGCTGAAACAGGGAGAAGGTGGCGTACACCTGAACAGCTCGTCAGACCATTACAGTACCAACACACACACACACACACACACACACACACACACACACACACACACACATACACACACACACACAACCATTCACATTAACACTCACACCTAGGGGCCAAATGTGCATGTCTTTGGACTGTGGGAGGAAACTGGAGTACCCAGAAGAACCCCACTCAAGCATGAATACTCCACACAAAGACACTCTCGCAGAGCCCCAGACTTGAACCCAGGACGTGCTAATCACTACACCACTGTACTGCCCTGGTTATTTAATAAGAAACTTCATTTGTTAATCTTTAAACTGGACTCTGAATGCAGGGTCTGACAATATAAGTTCAAGAAAAGTGTATAATGATGTATATGTGTGTTTGTTTAATTTTTTATGAAATATTCCTTAATTCTGAAGCAGAGATCTTTTGTCTGTTCTCCCTACAGTTGTGCCGTATGAGATAAAGATCTTTACTAGTGATATTTTTGGAGCAGGAACAGATGCAGATGTCTTCATTGTTCTTTACGGTGAAAATGGACTTTGCTCTCATCAAAAATATCTCTGTGTGAATAAGAGAGAAAGGCGCATGTACTTTGAGAGGGGAGCAGAGAATATGTTCATTGTGGAAGTGAGTACCGTGTTCACTGCAAGAAGCTTTTATTTATCTTTCCTCAGGTTTGGTGTAATTAATCTAATTAATGTGTATTTTGTTCATGTGCAGCTAGAAGATGTCGGTGATGTTATTGAGAAGATTCGCATTGGACATGACAACAGAGGTATAAACCCTGGGTGGCACCTTGACCGAGTTGAGATTAGAAGACTTTTAAGGAAAGGAAAGGTAGTAGAATTTTCTGCTATTTTCTTTATGGACAGTTATTTCCAGAAGTACTTGAAATTTAGTCTGTGTTCTTCTGAAGGGATCTGAGACTACCATCTTCCCATGTGAGAGATGGCTGGCAAAGTCTGAAGATGATGGCGAGACAGTGAGAGAGCTGGTACCCTCGGACATCATCATTGAGAGGCTACTGAGAGACGGTACTCTGAAGTGCACTGAGACTGAAGTGGAAGATGCTTTGGAGAGTATGTTTTCAATTGAGCACTTACTTTAGAATAATTAAATGCATATGGCCAAAAGTATGCCGACACCTGACCATCATATGGTAAATGGGCACAAATCCCAATAGCCACTGTCCACTCAACTCAATTCAGTTTTATTTGTATAGCACCTTTTACAACTGACTATGTCGCAAAGCAGATAAACTTATGTTTTTAACCTAAAATGATTTTAAACATTTCTTCAGAAACTCTATACATGCCTAATATGCAAACCTGTGGTGGTGGCAAAGAACAACTCCCCCACTCAACATGAGGAAGAAACCATGAGAGGAACCAGACTCAAAAGAGAAACCCATCCTCATTTGGGTGAAGCCAGATAAAAATACAAACCATGTAGCAGAAAATTCACTATAGTTTAACATGAAGTCTAGTTGGTTATCTTATAACTGTAATGGGAATTGTAGTCCTAAACCATTTCAGTAAAACAGTACATATCGCCAGCAGTGAGAAGACATCTTCACAGGTTCTGAGGGTACCTTTAGGTCCAGATGGATCATCAGCAGCAGGAGCGAGGGGGTAGTAGTACCAGTAGTAGCATATCAGGAAAGATCCAGGATGTGGAGAGAAGAAGGATGAGGTTCACTGGTATCTGAGAAGTAGCATATGTACCTCAACAAAAACACATAAACACATAAACACACACACACACACACACACACACACACATACATAGTTGGGTATGCTCATAACAGTGTAACGGTTAAAAAAGAGAGTTTATTAGTGCTGAGTGCAAGCAGGGACTCCGGCATGACTGACTGTGGCAGCATAACTAAAAAGACAGAACCAGAAGGAAGACAGGTATGAGAGCACCCTGTAACATGAGGCAAACTAATAAAAGGCTAATAAAGAAATGCTTGACTAAACAAGTACGTTTAGTAAGTTGAGTTGAGTGGGAAGCCATCCTGGAAGAGTTGCAGTTAAGATATTATGATATTATACAAGTGTGTGGGGATGTGATGGGTCAGGCTTCCGCAGACTTTTAGCTATATGGCATATATCTGTCCAGTGATAGACACTGTAATATGGTGACAAAGAAATTACTATGCCTACTATAAAAAAAATGTGGTTACATGTCGCAAGGTCGTTTCTCATGAGCAGAGTTTCCTGCTTTTTTTTCTCCTCATTCTTCAGCTCACACATATGAAATATCTGTAAAAACAGGTGATATATATGGAGCAGGAACAGATGCCAATGTGTTCTTGACCATATATGGAGAACTTGGAGACACAGGAGAACGCAAACTAGGCAAATCACAGACCAACAAGAATAAGTTTACGAGAGGAGCGGTATGTCTTTTTCTTTCTTTCTTCTTTTTATTCTATTTTATTTTTGTAAGAAAATGTCAAAAGCAGTATTTCTCACTCCTACCCCCTGAGATGCATATCTATGTCATGTTTAACCAAATCTAATACAAAAGAAAATAAGAATGCATGTAGCAGGTTATATGAACTACATTCAGTTTTTCCGGTGAATTATTCACTGACTCTTTATTGCAGGTTGATAAGTTCAGCATTGAGGCTGTAGACCTCGGGCAGGTTTTTAAGATTAAAATACGGCATGATAATTCTATGATTGGACCTGAGTGGTACCTAGAGCAGGTAGAAATCGTGGATACAGACACAGAGGAAATCTTCATGTTCTTGTGTGAAAGGTGGCTCTCAAAAAAGAAAGAAGATAAAAGGATTGAGAGAACGTTGTATGTCAAGGTGAGAAGTTAGAACTTACTATAATAAAGTACATAAAAAGTCAATACTTTTTCAATGCTAAATTATGTATTAATTAATTTTATATGTACTTGCCATTCTATCAGGGGTATGAAGGTGAAAGAAATTCCCAGAATTCTAAGCCAAGCCTAGACAGCAACATGAACAAGAGGAAAAAGAAGAGAAAATCAGCAGCTGTAGAGGAGAGTGCTGGTAACGTTAAATTCTACTGTATATTAATTTGCAGGAGCAGCATGGTGGGGTAGTGGCTAGCACATCTGGCTCACAGCAAGAAAGTCTTGGGTTCGAGTCCTGTCGAGTCTTGGCGAGAGTGTTTCTGTGTGGAGTTTGCATGTTCTCCCCGTGCTTGCCTGGGTTTCCTCCGGGTACTCCGGTTTCCACCCACATTCCAAAGACATGCACTTTAGGCCTATTGGCTGTTCCAAATTGCCCCTCAGTGTTATTGTAAACAGTTGTGTACATTTGCACTGTGATAGACTGGTGAACTGTCCAGGATGTACCCGCCTTTGCCCAGAGAGTCACTGAGATAGGCTCCAGCCTCCCCATGACCCCAATAGGATTAAATGATTGGGCACATCGATAGATGGATGGATGGATGGATGGATGAATTTGTAGAAAATGTGTATTATAACTTAAAATAACTTAGACCTTAAAAGAAACTGTATCATGCTGACTCCCGACAATTGCATTATGATTGTTTTATATTAACCAACAGTGTTTCAATTGTGTCATCTACATAATTCTTATTTTTATTTCCTACAGTAATCCCATATCACTTCACAGTGTCAACAGGATCAGACCGTGATGCCGGTACCACCAGTCGTGTCTTCGTGATCATCATTGGTTCAAATGATCTTGAAACAGACAGACTGTGGCTTGATCTTCCTGAAGGAAGGAAATGCTTTGCTCCTGAAAGCATGGAACTCTTTGAATGTTATGGGTTGGATGTAGGAGAAATTAAAAAAGTCGAGGTAAGATAAATGCACCATTTACGCAGATTGTTTTTTTAAATACAGTGATATCAAATGCAGTTATATTGTGCATGCAATTAAAATGAATCTTCACTACCTTTTCCTCCTATTAATTCTCTGCAGTTAGGTCATAACGGTGCTACTTCAGAAAGCTGCTGGCTGGTGGAGGAACTGGCTGTTGCAGTGCCCACTAAAGGCATCAAGTATTTGTTCCAGAGTGACTGCTGGCTTGCCAAAGATAGAGGGGATGGACTGACATCAAGATTGTTCAATATACTTGATGCCATCACTATTAATATAACTCAAATGGTTAAGTACTAATTATTATTATTATTATTATTAATATTATTATTATTAATGTCTGTGGTGGGGTGGGGTGGGAGTCCCAGGTTCAGGGTGGGGTGGGAGTCCCAGTCTCGGCGAGGGTGTTTCTGTATGGAGTTCACATGTTCCTCTCGTGCTTGCATGGGTACTTCGGTTTCCTCCCAAACTCCAAAGACATTATGCTGAGCATGTGAGCATGATTGACTGTGTCTGGGCTGTCCACTGGACTGGCAAGCTGTTCAGGGTGTACCCTACCTTCGCCCAGGGAATGTGATGGGTTCAGGGTTTGCCATGAAGGGTTAGCATGCCTGCAAGAAGACCCTGGGTTCAAGTCCTGGGCTCGGCGAGGAAGTGTCTGTATGAAGTTTACATGGACCTCCCATGCTATAAGTTTGTTATAAAATAACTGGGGCAGTTTGGTGGCATACTGGTTAGCACGTGTGTGGAGTTTTCATGTTCTCTCCATGCTTGAGTGGGATTCCATTGGGCACTCCTTTTCCTCCCACAGTCCAAAGACATGTACATAAGGCTAACTAGCTATTATGAATTGCCCCTGGGTGTGAGTGTGAGTTTGAATAGTTGTGTGTGTTGGTGCTGTGATGGTCTGGCGAGCTGTTCAGGGTGTACTCCATATTCACCCAGTGTCGGCTGAGACAGGGACCAGCCTCCCCGTGACCCTAATAGGTTTAAGAGGTTCGAAGATTGAATGAATCACTGACTAGTTTTAAGTAAACACTTTATACTGATCAGGGTGATGGTGAATTCAGGGACTTTGAATCAGCACCAGGGGAATATACCTTGGAGGGGCCTATAGATAGATAGACAGACAGACAGAAAGATAGATAGATAGAACTGTAACTTTTTTTTTCTCTTAAACTTCTTTCTTCAGGTTGTTTATGAGGTTACAGTTGTTACAGGAGACATTCAGTATGCAGGGACGGATACCAACATATTTATAACAGTATTTGGAGCCAATGGATGCACAGAGGAGATCTTATTACCAAAGAATGAGGACAGGTGACAGATGTTTAATATTTAAGTCCTCACATGATGTGCGAATCACAGTATTATAATCAAAATTTGAAATAACTGATATTCACTTGTCCTATAGGTTTGAGAGAGATCAGGAAGACACCTTTAATTTGGAGATAGATGACATTGCCCCGCTTAAAAAGTTAAGAGTTTGCATTGATGGGACAGGATGCCGACCTGATTGGTTTCTTGACAAGGTTAGTTTAAACATCAGGGTGTTATTAATGAGTTGAGTGAGTCTTCATTGGTACTCTTGGTCACAATTACACACAAGCCAATTGTGTTTTATTGTTTGACAGCACAATCAGTCACCTGCTGGATCCGGTAATCTGGTTGGAGATAGCGGATGATAAACAGTGTTTGGGGTTTATGTTTCATTGTTATCATTGTCTTCTTGTCATGTTACATGACCTAGATTATCATGCGAAACCCAATCACTGAGGAAGTGTCGGTTTTCACCTATGAGAGCTGGCTATCCAAAACAAAAGGGCCAAAGAGGACGACGGTCTGTGAGCTCCCTGCAGTGGTGGATGATGAAGAGTTGGTGGAGAAAACCACCTATATCATTCAGGTTAAAACCAGTGACATTGCTGGTGGGTAACACATGCATGTTTTATTGTGTGTAGTTTTCAATATCGCATAAATGTGAAAGATATAAACTTTTTCTGACCAGTAATATAGTGGCAGTTAAATCAATATTATTTGTGACTACACTGCTCTCTTCAGGAATAATCTAGAGAACTACAACTGTTTTAGGAATCATTCATCTCACTCAACACTTACTCATTTACTGGATCACTTAATCGGATTATGGCCGCCGGGATGCTGGAGCCTATCTCAGCCGACACTGGGCAAAAGCGTTGTACACCCAGCTCACCAGACCAACACACACAACTATTCACTCACACTTAGGGGCAATCAAGAATATCCAATTAGCCTAATGTGCACAATGTGAAGAAACCCACACAGCACAGAGAGAACCTGAAAACTCCTGAAACTGAAACTGAAATGCCCTCGCTGAGCCTGGGACTCAAAACCCAGGACCTTCTTGATGTGAGGAGGACGTACTAACAGCAACACCACCGTACCTCTGAAATCATTCATGTTGTCCTTAATGGTCATCTCCCACCCACTCATTTGCCAAACTGTTTAATCCTACTAGGGCCGGGGGGAGGCTGGAGCCTATCACAGCCAACACTGAGATTTGCAGGGCAAAACATACAAAAATTCATACTCACACCTTGGGACAATTTGGATCAGCCAGTTAGCCTAATGTGCATGTATTTGGACTGTGAGAGGAAACCGAAGTACCTGGAGGGAACCCAGGCAAACTCGGGGAGAACATGCAAACTCCACACAGAAACACCGTTGCCAAGCCCACGACTTGAACTCAGGACCTTCTTGCTGTGAGGCAGATGTGCTAATTACTGTTTCACACAACCAACCTAATATCTAAGCTCTTATTACACTTTAAGATGCATTTATTGCATTTATATTAATGTAAATGCGAATAAACTAGTAAGATATGATAAAAGAAAAATATACAAATGAGTAAAGGATAACATTATGTTCATATTGTTTTCCAGGTGCAGGCACAGATGCTAACGTGTTTATGGCTGTGTTTGGGGAGAATGGAGATACGGGCACTCTAGCACTAAAGGAATCCAGCAACAGGAACAAATTTGAACGGAATCAGGTGGACGTGTTCCGCTTTTCAGACGTCCTCAGCCTGGGAGAGCTTAGCAAGATCCGAGTGTGGCACGACAATAAGGGTAAGAAACAAAATACATTTTCACTCAGGCTAAGTCTGTTCACACTGATTACACTGGTCTACAGTCAAAATGCTTCTCAAACAAAAATATAGTCAAATTTTACTAATTTTGTACCACTGGAAACGAAACGGATGTTTAAAATTGTTTTGATTGGCTCTAGTTTTTGAGATATAGTACTGGGACAGCATATACGACCCTGACATGGGAATCATGAAGGATGGGTGAGTTATAGAGGGAAGGGATCTGAATTTAAACCAGAAGTCACTAAATACATCTTTCACTGAATCTAGGACTAAATCTTAGGTAATACCAGATACCATGTGGCAGTAATATGAAAACAATAGTGAATTGAGTCATGTTGTTTTTTATTTTGTTTCTTTGCTACACTACTTCTCAAGCTGTGACAGCAAGAGCTTTAAAAAAATCATTTTAGTTATTTTGTGTTAGGTTTGTGAAGTGTTGTAGGTGCAGAATTCACGACAGGAAGCATTTACTTGGATTTACTACTGGACTGCCAAAGGAAAGAAATGCATGATTTTCAATATTCTTTGCTGTGCACATGGTTTTTTTTGTTTCTGGAATGGATGCTTAGGTTATACAAAACTCGCAAATTTTTTACATTTTGCCCTCGAAAATACATGTACATTTACAGACCAGTTGCAATTTGTATGGACCAGTAGTGATTCAGAGCTAAGTCGTAATTGTACTGGTCTGTGTGGACAGTTGTAAATCTTCAGCCCCAACCTTGTTGAAATATCAGCACTCCAGACAAAATGGCTCTGATAAAGTGTCTGTGCTGTGTGTGTGTGTGTGTGTGTGTGTGTGTGTGTGTGTGTGAATAGTTGGTTTTAAAGCTTTCAGAATCGTTTTTACCCCACTATCAAAGCCCTAAATTGTGGGAGATGCCTGTATATTTGTGGCGCTAAGCATTATCCTATGTTAAATATTCTAAAAATAGTGGGAGTGTTGTTGCATTTGGTCATGCTCTATTTATTAGATATTTGTAGAAATGTCACAGTATTAAAAGAAGTTATAGCCCCTTTTCATGACAGTTTTTCTGCCTTAACAGGTCCCTTCATTGATCCTTCCTTTTATTTCTCTACTTATAGTGATATTCAGGAGTTGACATCAGAAATTACAAAGAGTAACAGGATCATGGGTAGACGTTAACTTTGTGCTTGCAAACAAACATAGCTGGACTGGACAGATTGATATCTGTAGCAGGTTGTTGTAGCAGAAATTGGCTTTAGTGTTTAAGTGCTGGTAGTTATTGTACCTGTTTGGTTGCTCAGCTAAGAAAACCATAAGGCAAGTGCTGTAACATTTTGTTAATAAAAAAACATCCCTCTACATGCTGCTCAAAATAAAGGCACTGTACAGGTATACATTTTATTAGTTAAAAATGTTTAACCAAAAGTCATTTTTAAATTTAATCAGGAGCTGCAGGGGGACTTCCTAACCCTAAACCCTAAACCCTAGGCGGCCCCCATACCCCCGGCCGGACAAAAAGAACCACCCAATTCAAAATCCTGGCTACAGGCCTGATTTGACACTAATCGTGATAGAACACAGGAAGGGCGGAAGAGCGCAGTACAGTTTAACAGGCCTTAAAGACCTTAATGCACCATTGCAGGGGATCTTGATGAACTTGTAAACAAGAAGTTTCCCTTCTTGGATGAGAGCTGAGTCCTTTTTATACCCCAATCGTGCTCATAAATCGTGGAGCTCCGCTCTTTTTTTTAAATCGTGGACATCACGGAGTTCATGTCCCAGTGTAAACCCAGGGGAGAGAGAATAATGTGCAAACGAGAGAAAAAAAGGACAATATGCCTGAGATAC
>JAQMYF010000015.1:19896439-19912750 GCA_030014195.1 Neosilurus mollespiculum
TCTTCTATATCTGCTGTATTCAGATTCTAATGTCTGTATTAACAGTTCTTTAACCTTTAACCTTCTTCTGAAAATTAATTGTCCTGAACATGAATGGAACACTGAAGAACATGAACTCTTCTTCTGAACATGGCTTCTCCTGCCTTGAAGTTTCAATGAGGCGTTTAGCCGACGCACGGAGAACGTCATTTCAGCTTCCTTTTTCTTGTACCTGCAGCACTTCTCCCCGTGTTGAACATGTGTTACGCCACCCCTTGTAGAACGTGTTGTTACCCCCCCCTTCCGTTGAACATGCGTTACGCTACTCCCTGTTTAACATGTTATGTTAGCCCCTCCCCCTGTTGAACATGCATTGTTATCCCTCCCCGTGTTAAACATATGTTACGCTACCCTGTGTTGAACATGAGTTACACTACCACCTGTTAACACGCATTACGCTACCCCGTGTTGAACATTCGTTACGCTACCCCCTGTTGAACTTGCGTTATGTTACACCCTTCGCTGTTGAACATGCATTGCGCTACCCCCTTTTGAACATGTGGTACGCTACTCTGTGTTAAACATGTGTCACACTACCCCCCTGTTAAACATGTTTTATGTTACAATCTACCGCCTGTTGAACATGTTATGTTACCCCTTAACCTGTTGAACATGCATTATGTTACCACCTTCCCCGTTGAACATGCCTTATATTACCCCTTCCATTTAAACATAAGTAACGCCTCCCTCTGATGAACATGGATTACCCCTCCCACTATTGAACATGCGTTACGCTACCCCCTGCTGAACATGCATTACGCTACCCTGTGTTGAACATGAGTTATGCTACCCCTTGTTGAACATGTATTGTTACCCCTCGTCCTTTGAACATATGTCACATCACCCCCCGTTGGACATGTATAATGCTACCCACTGTTGAACATGTTACACTACTCTGTTATGAACATATGTTACGCTACCACCTGTTGAAGATGCGTTATGATACCTCCTCTAACGTTGAACATGAGTTGCACTACTCTGTCTTAAACATGCGTTACACTACCCTGTGTTGAACGTGTTACGCTACCCTGTGTTGGACATGAGTTATGCTACCACCTGTTGAAGATGCGTTATGATGCCCCTTCCCCTGTTGAAGATGAGTTACGCTACTCCGTCTTAAACATACATTACATTACCCCCTTTTGAACAATTGCTACTCCCTGGTGAACATGCGTTACGCTACCCCATGTTGGACATGCATTGAGCTACCCCGTGTTGAACACGTGTTACTCTACCCCCTGTTGAACATTTGTTACCCCCCTCCCACTGTTTAACATAAGTTACGCTACCCTGTGTTGAGCATGAGTCAAGCTACCCCCTGTTGAACTTGCGTTATGTTGCACCCTTCCCTGTTGAACATGCGTTACGCTACTCCCTGTTGAACATGCTTTATGTTACCCTCTCCTCCTGTTGATCATCAGTTACACTACCCCCTGTTGAACATGGTATGTTACCCCCTTAACTTGTTGAACATGCATTATGTTTCCCCGTTCCCTGTTGAACATGCATCACGCTACCCCCGTTGAACATGCCTTATATTACCTATTCCATTTAAACATGTTACCCCTCCCCCTATTGAACATGCGTTACACTAGCCCCTGTAGAACGTACGTTATATTACCCCTCCCCCTGTTGAACATGAGTTACGCTACCCCAGTTGAACATGCGTTGCGCCACCTTCTGTTGAACATACATAATATTTCTTGAACATGCGTAACGATACCCCGTGTTGAACATGCGTTATATTACCCCCTTCCCTGTTGGACATATGTGTTATGTTACCCCTTCCCCATTTAAACATGAGTTACGCCACCCCCTGTTAAACATGCATTATGTTACCCTCTCCCCCTGTTGAACATGTGTAACGCTTCCCTGTGTTGAACATACTTTGTCATCCCCTCTCCTTGTGGCCATGTGTTACGCCATCCCCTGTTATGATACCCCCTTCCCCGGTTGAACATGCATTATGCTACCCCCTTTTGACCATGTGTTATGTTACCCCTCCCCTGCTGAACGGGCGTTACTCCACCCCCTCTTTTCCGGTTGCTGGAATTGAAGGTAGCTAGTCGCTTAACATGGAAAATCATGAGGACAGCCATGAACATGGGTTACCCCTCCCCCTGTTGAACATGCGTTATATTACCCCTCCCCCTGTTGAACATGCGATGTATTACCCCTCCCCCTGTTGAACATGCGTTATATTACCCTGAAAATTAATGAAATGTCTGAATTATGAATGATGAGTTAAAATAACTGCAGCTAATTGAAAAAATACAATTTATGGTAAATAAAATGAAATAGATAAATAGCATTGTTAATATACATTATTTTAATTACTTTCTATTAACTACAATTATTTGTGTGTGTGTGTGTGTATGTGTGTGTGTGTGTGTGTGTGTGTGTGTGTCTGTTTTGTGTGTGGGCATGTTACAATACCCTGTTGAATGTGAGTTGTTTCAACCCTCCCCTGTTGAATATGCGTTGGCTACCCCCTGTTGAACATGTTATGTTACCCCCTTCCCCTGTTGATCATGCATTACTCCACCCCCTCTCTTCCACAGAAGGTAGCTAGCGGCTTAACATGGAAAATCATGAGGACAGCCATGATCCAGTTTTAATTCCAAGCACAGAAACACAAATGTGCGGCAGGTCTAGCAACACGTATAACGGGGAGCGGCTAAGAAGAGGCCTGATAGCAGACTAGGCAGCACAGGTCTAATACCAGACAGGCCAGATGGCTCGCAGTGTATAGTGAGAAGCATGTGGATTTCTGGTTGTATGGAACGCTTCAGAAGACAGGTTTTAATATTGATTCACTACTTAAAACATTCAGGTCAAATTCAGGGAAATTCTCCCCACACACTCAAGAATCATCATCAACACTGTACTCATGTCTGCTGTCTGACATGTGAAAATACAGCTGGGTGAGTCGGGGAGGGACATAAAAATTCCATAAAATATTTAAATGGACTTAAAATAAGTAAACGTCCCTGAGGGCTGCCTGAGTCATCACACGTCTGAGAAGAGAACGGTTCCTCGGAGGAGGAAGGACTATGATTTGATGTGGAAATATGCCTATAATTTTTTATGTATATTTTGCATAAAAACCAAAGAAGAAAATAAATCATTATTATCAGAAACCAGGATTAAAACTCGATCAAAAATTCAAATTTGTATTTAAAAAAAAAAGTATTTTTTTTCTTTTCGTGGGGCCTTAAAATAGAGCACTGTCCTCATTTATACACCATCTCTCTCTCTCTTTCTCTTTCTCTCTCTCTCTCTCTCTCTCTCTCTCTCTCACTCACACACACACACACACACTCACGCTCACTGACTTTTATGATTCTCTCATGTGTGCAGATGTTTTTTTTTTATGGAGGGTTTAAATGCTTTAATGGAGACTTTTAAAAAGGTGCTTTTTTTTTTTTGTTTGTTTGTTTGTTTGTTTGTTTTGATGTATGACAAAAGAAAGAAAGCCAAAACATCGACTCCTCCAGCTCAGTCCATTTCATTGCTAACTCAGACATCCATTCACACTCACCTTCACACCTCCAGACAATTTGGAACAGCCAGTGCATATCCTTGGTCTGTGGGAGGAAACCGTAGTACCAGGAGGAAACCCATGCAAGCATGGGGAAAACATGCAAACGCGACACAGAAATGCCTGATCCCAGGACTCAAACCCAGGACCTTCTTGTTGTGGGGAGGACATGCTAAGCATTATGCCACCGTGCTGCTCCCTAGTATTTTTGAATGATATAAAAGCTTATCTTTCCTTTTGTTTGAGATTTTTGAAAACCATTTTACTTTCCCTTCTATAATATGAGAAATGGTAGCTCAAACGCTTAGCACCTAGCCTCATCCACTTATAGGATCCACCTAGCTTCAGCTTTACCGTTTAGGTTTTAATTATTCACTCATTCATTCATTCGTTTTATAAGCCACTTTATCCTAATTAGGGTCGCCGGGGGGGCCGGCGCCCATTTTGGCCAACTCTGGGCGAACGCAGCGTACACCTTGAACAACTTAACCGGACCATTGCAGGGCCAACACACAACCATTCACATTCACTACTCCTCACCTAGGGGTGGTTTGGAACAGCCAGTTAGCCTGCCGTGCATGTTTATGGACTGTGGGAGGAAAACCGGTGGAAACCCACGCAAGCACGGGGAGAACATGCAAACTTCACACAGAAATCGAACTCAGGTTTTAGTCTGTATAAAATCAAAGCGGTGCAGCCTCTGTCAGGAACTGATGAGTCCGGAGGTGGAAGGGGGCTACCAGTTTAATTAAATCGGATGTGCTCTCTTAGTCATACGCAAATGCAACGTGTGTGTGTGTGTGTGTGTGTGTGTGTGTGTGTGTGTGTGTGTGTGTGTGTGTGTGTGTGTGTTATGGCCTGTCAGTTACCCAGAAAGAGTCCTGACGGGCCTGTTTCTGTGATCACAGTAATGGTTACTTTTTCAGTTGCTGAAGCGTAAATCAAGTATGAAGTGGTCAGTTGTATTTTTACACCTGGATGTAATTGTAGAAAACAATACACATGCACAGATTCTAAACAAATATTTAAAAATAGGGTTTTTTATTCAAGAACCTTGAACTGTTTCTTCATTCAGTTTAATCGTACTTTCTGTCCCAAATTATTGTGTGTGTGTGTGTGTGTGTGTGTGTGTGTGTGTGTGTGTGTGTGTGTGTGTGTGTGTGTGTTGCATGATGTTGGTGGTTTTGGGATCACGGTTATGAATCATTGCAGCTATGAGCTGATATGTTTCATGAGCTTCTTTCTCTTCTTGCAGAGTGATCGTCTCCTCATCAAAGGGGCGAAGATTGTGAATGATGACCAGTCCTTCCTTTCTGATATCTATATGGAGGATGGTGTTATTAAGTATGTAATCTGTTTATCCATCATGTTCATCTTAAAGTTTCCCATTCATTAGCGAATATCTGACATGTTTTATCTTTCATTATCAGTTCATTGTGGACAAATATAAAGGTTTCCACCCCAGTTCACGGGCTTAGTATCTCTTATTCACCTGTTCTACACCTTGTTTTGGTTCTGTATCTGTTTACAATAACAATAAAGAAACGGCGTGACTGGAGGAACGATCTTCTACATGTGTTGTAACTTGGCAGTGCAACATTGATTTGTAGAAAGTGGAAAAGTCAGAGATCAAGTGTTAACAAATTGAAGAAGGGGTAGAAACCAGAAGCCCCTGATGGGGAAAGAAGCCTTTGGTCCCAAATTGCTACCCTGAAAATTTGAAAATGGTACCACCTCTGCTGCTGGTAACAAAAAAATGATGTTTACTAAAACTATGGCACCCGGTGCAGGGGTCATCGACATCTGCGTACAGAAGGAAACAACTGGTTTCAGAAAGACGTTGTGGGTCTGACTCCATTTTATTTCCAAGAGACACCTCTGTATTTCTTTAATATACCTGGGGACTGAATGGGAACCTTTAGGCAAAGACTAAAACAAAAAGGCTTTCAGACTATTAAATGAAGAGGGGTTTTTTTTCTGGTCTTCCTTTCTTTCCTACACACTCTTTCTTTTGTCTTTTTTTTTCCATACCTCTTCAGGCAAATTGGGGAGAACCTCATTGTTCCAGGTGGGGTGAAGACCATTGATGCCCATGGCAGGATGCTGATCCCTGGTGGCATTGATGTGCACACCCGCTTCCAGATGCCTGACCGGGGAATGACAGCTGCTGATGACTTCTACCAGGGCACCCGTGCTGCTCTTGCTGGGGGCACCACTATGATCAGTATGTGCAAATATGAGCTTCCTTTGCCTGTTTTTATTGACTTCTCAGCAGTGACTGGGTGGTTCAGCTAGGCCATGACATTTGATTAAATATCACAAAAGTGTATTTTGTATGCATTTCAGTTACTAAATATTCAGGTTATATTCTAGGATATTGATGCACAAAAGTCTTTTATAGTGGCTTCCAAAAGTATTCATACCCCTTGAACCTCTACATTTTGTCACATTACAACTACAAACACGAATGTATTTTATTGGGATTTTATGTGATGGACCAACACAAAGTGGTTCATAATTGTGGAGTGGAAGGAAAATGATTCATTGTTTTCAAAATATTTTACTAATAAAAATCTCAAACGTGTGGTATGCATTAGTATTCAACCCCTACCCCCACCCCAACCCCTTACTCTGATACCCCTAACTAAAATCCAGTGCAGTCAGTCACCTTCAGTGACTGTCATATCAGGCATATGCAGAAGAACTCACAGCAAAGGTGCATGATTTAAATCTTAAACACACACACGCATTACTGTTCAAATGTTTGGGGTCACTTAGGAATTTCCTTTTTTTTTAGCACATTTTTTTTCTATTTAAAAAAGACTAAATTGATCAGAATGACAGTCAAGATACTATCAGTTTTTGTTCATGACCATTACTTGTGGAAACGTCTGGATTTTTAATGGAAAATCTCCATATGTGTACAGAGTCCCATTTCCTCCTTGTGTTCCAATCATACATTGTGTTCACTAACCCAATCAATCATGATAAATGTCTAATCAATAATTATTAACCCTTTTGTAATGATATAAGCACAGATGAAAACCGTTTAGTAACCTTCTTTACGTGAGTTAAATATCTGGAGAACTTCTAAAATACATCAGTCTATATCTGTTCTAAGGAATGAAGGCTATTCCATATGAGAAACTGTCAAGAAACTTCAGATCTCATCCAATAGTGTGTAGTACTCCCTTCTCAGAACAGCGCAAACTGGATCTAACCAGGACAGAAAGAGAATCAAGCAAGAGGGCAAGTACAGAAGAGTCTCTAGTTTGAGAAAGAGATCCCTGACAGGTCCTCAATTGGCAGCTTCAATAAATATTACCTGCAAAAAAGGTCATGTCTGAGGCTGGTCGTAAAAGGAAAAGATTGAAAAAATTGGAAAAATGTGCTATAGATAGATGAATCTAAGGGTCACAAAGAAGAAGATTTGTAAAGCGCAGCAATTAAAAGATTCTGAAGTAGTGCTTGGTGCCATCTGCCAAGCATGGTGGGGGAATGTGATGGTGTGGGGGTGCTTTGGTGGTGGTATAATAGGAAATTTGTACAGAGTAAAAAGGACCTTGAACAAGGAAGTCTATAAACTCCATTTTGCAATGTCATGCCGTACCCTGTGATCGGTGCTTGATTGGCTCTGGTTTTCTCCAACAGCAGAACAATGACCCAAAACACTCAAACTATGCAAGAAATATTTAGAGGAGAAGCAGTCAGTTGATATGGTGTGTCAACACAGATACTGGATCTAAACCGGACTTTCTCCGTATGGTACGGAAGAAGTTGCAGTCATGCCAGTCCAGCTTGTGAAGGTGCTTCAGGAAGCATGGGATGAATTTTTATAAAAAGGTGACAGCTTGAATGACAAAGATCTGCAAGATCTTGAATAGCAGCAAGTGGAGGATTTTTTCATGAAGGCATTTTTTTAAGTCATTTGATCAAAGTGAGGAGGTTTTTTATGGAAAATGTCACATTTTTGGTGACCCCAAACTTTTAAACGGTAGTTACTTGTATCTTTTACTTCATGTGGCCCTCAGTGTCAATAAATTTTAATTAAAAGAATGATGAATAAGAGCACCAGTTAAACTGTGTGTGTGTGTGTGTGTGTGTGTGTGTGTGTGTGTGTGTGTGTGTGTGTGTGTGTTTTGCAGTTGACCATGTGGTGGCTGAGCCCGGCATTAGCCTTATAGCTGCATTTAACCAGTGGAGAGACTGGGCGGACAGCAAGTCATGCTGTGATTACTCACTCCATGTTGACCTCACTGAGTGGCACAAAGGCATGCAGGAGGAGATGGAGACCCTGGTGAAGGACCATGGTATCATTTACATACACCGATATACTCTTCACCCTCGGTTACCTGCTGCCCCACTAAAAATATTTCTGTATTGCTGAAATTCTATTACAGGTGATATTAGGGATGGTAATTCTGCATGAAAAAAATCAGGCATCATTGAGTCATCCCAATACCAAAATTCAGATTCTAACCCGTATTAACACCATAATACATGCAACTGTGACTTGTCTGACCCGTGCTATAATATTTAAACATTAGCAACGACTATGCATATTCACCGAGCTGGACTGCAGAGTACTGAAATCTTCTGGTGCGTCACACACTGTAGAAAGCAACACTGCTGGATGTAAATTTTATTTATTTGTTTATTTATTTATTTTAAATTTTTTGTAATTTTTTTTATTTTGCTATACTGTATAAATCCCACAAGGGAAATTATTGGTAGCTTCATTAAATATTACCTGCAAAAAAAGGCCATGTCTGAGGCTGGTCGTAAAAGGAAAAGATTGAAAAAATTGAAAAAATGTGCTATAGACAGATGAATCTAAATTTGAGGTGCTTGGGTCACAGAGAAGAAGATTTGTAAAGCGCAGAAATTAAAAGATTCTGAAGAAGTGCTTGATGCCATCTGCCAAGCATGGTGGGGGAATGTGATGGTGTGGGGGTGCTTTGGTGGTGGTACAATGGGAACAGTGAGCACACACACTCGGAGCAGTGGGCTGCCACACACATTGCAGTACCCGGAGAGCAGTTGCGGGTTAGGTGCCTTGCTCAAGGGCACTTCAGCAATGAAGGTGGAGGAAGGGAAGGTGCAGCTCACTCCCCCACTACCACGCATTTTTCCTGCTGGTTCGGGAATTGAACAGCGACCTTTCGGTCAAAAAGCCGCTTCTCTAATCATTAGGCTACGGATGCCCCCGGATGTGGACTCACTGGGATGGAGAGGGGGGGAAAAAGTAAATGATAAATATATTATTTTTAAAAAAATAATGTAATAAATATAAAATATGTTTTCTGAAGTAATGAGTCTTCTGGCATCTGGCAGTCCGATGGATGACTTTATATTTGGCAGATGCCAAGAGAACAATATCTACCATTATGCATGGGTGCCAGTAATAAGCTTTGATGAAAAAATGGTCTGTGGCTGTTTTTCAGGATTGGTCTATGACCCTTACTGTACTTCCTGTTAAGAAATTTTTGCCTTCAGTTTTTTTGGCAAGAGTTGTGAGACAGCCCTTTTCTGTTCCAGCATGACCATGCCCCTGCACAAGGTTTGATGAATTGGGTCTAAAGGCCTGCATTTATACCACTGAGCAACTTTGGAACAGTACTGGAAGCTTGGTGTTACATCCTGTCTCCACCATGCCTCCGATGGTCCAGCTCCCCAGACTTGCACGGCTTACTTTTCACAGTTTCCTCTATACTCTCATACCTGTTTTCAGTTAACATCTCTCCTTAACCCCTGGGTGTTCTATAGGCTGTCCTGTCCCCTTCCTGATTCCTGTGTCACCTGACTGCAGAAACCCTGACACCTGGCAGTGAATTCATGACCTTCTCATTAGAAATCCAGTGGATAAACTTTTGAATCCACTGAGGTACCTCTTCTCGAATACGCACGCTGCAGCAAAAAGGGGTCGGCGAAGCCGAGGCCAAATTGAAATGAATGCCCTGGTTTTGGAATGGAGGTTCAACAAGCTCATACTAGTGTGATGTTTAAGTGTTTATGTAGAGAAGGTGGTCTTCAACTTCTCTGTTTTCATTTTCTAAAGGCCAGTTCACACCTAAGATTTAATCAGACCAACTCCAGTTACATGAAAACCAGTAACTTCTTGTTGTAACAAAGCATTAAGGTTTCTAAAAAAAATGTCTGACCGTTTGATGTTAGTTTTACTCATTTTCCTCCTTTACGATGGATGCAAACATATGATGACTGTAGCCGTCTTATAGATAATGATATCCACTATCCTTATTAACAGGCAAAGTGACACAGATGTATAACAAAAAAGAAAACACACATATGGACTCGTGCGTGGTCACTACATCAGCAGACAGGAATGTATGCAACCCTTTGCGGGGAGTTGGAGACTGAAGTCAAGCCAGCATTTCTTCAGTCGTTTTCATTATCAGTGAAACAAATGAGAAACCTGAAACTATAGAATCACAAATATATCTCTCGAACTAACCATAGAACACATACACACACAAGTAGAATACTTAATTCAAATAAACACAAGAGATACATTTTTATCATCAATATTTCCATTGTTATTAACATAAACAAAAAAAATCAATAAATACCGATGTAAAGCCATTGAAATTTGATTATGTATACTAGTCTATTTATAAGCGGCGATCCTGAGTGACGCACCATAGACATGGAACATAGCTTGAATGATTGTTCCATGTCCTGTCTGGTGCCTAATAAAACTGCTGAGTTGATGCTGATTGGCTGTTCTATATCACTGACTTGCATAACAATGTTGAGTGATAAAATGTCAGATTGATTATTAATATATAAAAAAATAGAGGCTCATACACCACTACTCAGACTCGCACAGAATAAAAGAAACACAATCGAACTCAGAGGCAGAGAAACTGTAGTGGAACATGAAACTTTAACGGGAGCACGGAACATGCACTCATTAAACGGATAATTGAACTATCAAGACAGGTAATACAAATGAACATGGAGTGAAAGGTAGTGAAAAGAAAACCCAGTCTTAACCTTTATGGCTTTTACTCCAGACTGTACTTCAGGGCTGAAGTTGATAATTCCAAGGTTTAAAACCTACTTTCTACCTCAATAGAAGCTCGTTTGTCTATGATGATTTGATGATTCTTTAATATTATATTATTATAGTTCATATAAAGCCATAAAAATGTCTCTAAAATAGTGTTTTATGTTGAGGGAGATAAAACCACATGGCTACCTCTGCCCTGACTCCTGATCCCAGGAGCTGATGTATCAGAGCCGGATTATGATTATAATGTGATTATAACGCAGTGCATTATAATTATGTCAATTTCACAGGTAAATAATCCCCATGAACACCAGCACTAATTATACCGTTGTATAAATACCGTTGTATTATTATTATTTTCCAGCATCTCTTTTGCAGGTTTATAGATTTAGAAGTAGCATGTTTGGTTTATCTCTGTAATTTTGTTAAAATTGTGATGTTCTTGCATCTCTCTTTTCTTTGTGTAGGTGTCAACTCTTTTCTGGTCTATTTGGCCTATAAGGATGCTTTCCAGATTAATGATTCCCAGGTGTGTTTGTATTGCTTTGAAGAAAAAAAAAAATCAGATTATAGAATGAGGTGCAGTTTGATATGGAGAATTATTCAGATCCAGAATCACAGAATGTTTAATGCAGATGTCACAAAAATGCATGTAGCAGTGTTAGACAGCATGATGTCACATGGCATAGTGACTCATAAGTGTTACTGCTCTTTCCTGCTGCACGTCTGACCTTGCCATGCTTCGTTCATTAAAGGAACGGTTTTATTGTTAAAGGGTCACAGGCCTGTAACTTTCAGCATATATACACACAGCTAGTTATATATCAGATAAGCTGTATAGGCTATATAATTGGCAGCATTTACATTAACTTGTGCTTTATGTATTCTTAAATTTTTAACAAAGATATTTTTTTGGGGGGGGCTTTATAAGGTCATGGTCATTTTGAGGTCAGAGGTCAAATAGAGGAACTACCAAGCCTATGCACACTGACATACCATACAAAATCTGCATGCAAAATTTCAGAATTTTTCGTCCAGAGGTTCTGGAGAAATAGCCCAGACAAACGTTAATGTAGACACGGACGCAGGGCTTGTCAGTACCCAGAGAGCCTAATGGCTGAGGGGGAATAAGAAGTATAATATTAGTATTAACCTAATATGGTGGTCAGTATCTGTATAGATAAATTACAAATGATGTCTTCTGTTTTGGGGGCAGATGTATGAGGTGTTCAGTGTGATTCGAGACCTGGGAGCCATCGCCCAAGTGCATGCTGAGAATGGGGATATCATCGCTGAGGTAAAATAACTCATTTCTTCTTTAGCTGTCTCTATTAGCCGTGCATTTCTTTCTTCTGCATGATTGTGCACTGTGTTTTAATTCACTTTTTCAGGAGTTAACTGATACTGATATTTAATTAAATATTTTCAGGAGCAGAAAAGAATCTTGGAGTTGGGCATCACTGGACCAGAGGGTCATGTTCTCAGTCGCCCAGAAGAGGTACTTGTTCTTTCCTTGGACAGACAATAGCTTGAGCAGAACTGCCGATTCCTCCCCAGGGTATGGGGTCTGTCATTAACGACTTGATCTCAGGTGCTGTCTGTGCTTTTGGTGTATTTGTTCAGACAGTCAATGTAATTAAGAGGCCGTCTTCCTCTGTTAGTTTTATCACTGGTAGACTCCCATAAGATTAGTTTAGAAGCCTCCTCTTGCTGATGTCTGACAGGGTGTCCAGCCAGGTGTAGACACCTTTAAACCTCAAAGTTTAAACTTTTACCTCACCAATAGTCTATTACCTTGTTGTGGTAGTGAGGCTTGTGTGCCCCATTGACCCGGCGAGCTATGCTAGCGGGAGCTAGTTCTCCCACCAGGTGCAACCAAGCAAGACAGATCAAAGGGTAGTGGTCTGACGCACATGAGGAGCCACGCCCCTTGTGTGAATTTAGTGACAGACAGAAGAGGTAATGGTGTTTATAATAATTCTAATTTAGCTTAATTTGTAAAATGTGTGCATTTTACATCGTCTGGGATCTAAACAGGATGAGATTTTTTCCTTTTTTGGGGGGGTTAAAAAGAAAAAGTAAATGTGAACTTTTTTAACCTCCTTGTGGTTTTAAATGACATTTCTAAACTTCTCTTTTGATTATTAATGCTTTAGATAAGATAACCATCGCTTTTTACATTTCAGCCCTTGTCTTTCGTCAGAGCCAGTGAGCACGATACTGAGACACTTTGATGGGGTTTTAGATCTTGATATATAAACAGTACAGTCATCATTTAGCTTGGATCTGTTTTTAATTTAAGGGCTGCTTGTATTTCAGCAGAAGGTTTGTGATGTTTTATAGGTGGAAGCTGAAGCAGTCAATCGTGCCATAACTGTGGCCAATCAAACCAACTGCCCCCTGTATATCACCAAAGTGATGAGCAAGAGTGCTGCTGATGTCATCATTCAGGCCAGGAAAAAGGGTGAGCTGTTCAACCAAGGGGGCAAATATCCATGTGTCAACTGCTATGATTCTAGTGAATTACACGAGGCAGTTTTTATATGTAGCAGGTTGAAATCATATTTAGTGACACTGTGAGCTGATTTATGACAGTATTTAAATTAAATAGCACTTTTTACTCTCTGGGTTTTATAGTCGGCTAAGAATTGAACATGTCTTAAAGTTCACTGTTATACTGCAGGTACTGTAGTGTATGGGGAGCCTATTTCTGCCAGTCTGGGCACTGATGGCACTCACTACTGGAGCAAGAACTGGGCCAAGGCTGCTGCCTACGTGACATCTCCTCCTTTGAGCCCAGACCCCACCACCCCTGATTATCTCAACTCTTTGCTTTCCTGGTATGGCATATACACGTGTCCTGTTTCTCTGGCCTCACATGTAGAGAGCTTTTTAAATATGGAGATATTAAATCCAATGTTCAGAAACAAAATATATATACTTTATATGGTGGCACAGTGGTTAGCACGTCCACCTCACATGCGTTTCTGTGTGGAGTTTGCATGTTCTCCTGTGCTTGTGTGGGTTTACTCCGGGTACTCCGGTTTCCTCTCACAGTCCAAAAACATGCACATTAGGCTGACTGGCGGTTCCAAATTGCCACTAGGTGTGAGAGGGAGTGTGAATGGTTGTATGTGGGTGAGTCGTTCAGGGTGTACCCCGTCCGCACCCAGAGTCGGCTGAGATGCATGCCAGCCTCCGCGCGACCCTAATTAGGATTAAGTGGCTTAGAAAATGAATGAATATACTTTTTTGCAACCACTGTGAAAGACAACACCCCCCCCCTTTATTTCACGGTAAAAAACCCTGCATAAATCCATAAAACCTGCATAATCCTGTAAAAACACTGATCAATCACTGCCTCACAGTCCGCTAGGAAATATGCAATCAAATGATCCCATGTTTCCCTGCTCGTGCATGACCCCACCGTGCACAGACCTGCAGTCAGTGTGCATCCCCGACAATGTCGCTACAACTGCCAGAGAGAAGGTATTGCAAGTGTACTGCAGAATGGAAAAGAAAAATCCTAAATTAGCACTGCCATGGGAGCTTGTTACCAATCGTGCTGTTAAACAGACGAAGAAGAGAAAAACAGATGCAGAAAACACATAGTTCAGCCATGAGTAAGTGTGCATGGTGTGTTTTTTTACTTTAATTTTTAAAAGTATTGCCACGTTTTTTTTTTCCCTTTTCTAAATCGCCTTGCTTTGAAAGGTGCTAAGGAAAAGCTGTAAGGCTGTAGGGAGCTGAAGGTTTCTCACTCATCACTCACTTATTTTCCAAACCGCTTAATCTTACTTTTGTCGCGGGGAGGCTGGAGCCTGTTTTAGTCAACACTGGGCAAAAGCAGGGTACAGTGGCACCTCGTAAGACGAGTTTAATTTGTTCGGGGATCCAGCAAAATGCTCGTATAGCAGGGCGAATTTTCCCATAGAAAGTAATGGAAAACCAATGAATGCGTTCCAGCCCTCCAAAATGCCCCCAAATATGCCTAATATAAAACATCTTAAAGATTGTTTTACTCATAAATAATAACCTATATTTAACAAAAGTAAACACAAACAAAAATGTATTAATAAAAATGAAAAATAAACCTGCACTTTACCTTGAAAATGCGATGAGTCTGGCATAAGTGACATGAGACGAAGAAGAGGGAGGAGGAGGGGGGTAAGTTTTTATTTTTGAGAATGTCCGGTCTTTTAGGCGGGGACATACTTGTGCTGGCATCACTAGCATATGGTAGCATAGCATATCGATAATCTTTCTTCAGTTCGACAGTTATTTTATCTTTGTGTATCTTTGTGTTTCTTTTCACTACTGTCATTATTCCAGTATCTTTTTTAGTCGCCATGGTAACACAGGTTTCAATGTAGTAATTATCACCAAGAAGCACAAAGTTAACGATCTTACACCACGAGAAACAGATGCTATTT
The DNA here is from genome assembly GCA_030014195.1 of Neosilurus mollespiculum. NCBI lineage: Eukaryota > Metazoa > Chordata > Actinopteri > Siluriformes > Plotosidae > Neosilurus > Neosilurus mollespiculum. The sequence goes on from JAQMYF010000015.1 coordinate 19,911,483, forward strand.
GACTCGGCCAGCATTCTGCAGCCACTGAGATGCTGACACAATGCTGCGTGATCTCGTGAACAACAAGTAATTCTTTGTTTTGCTTACTCGTGCACGGTGCTTGCATTGTTGCATGACACATTCCTCGTCTTTCAGTGCAGAAAATGCACATAAGCGTCCCTCGTTAAGCAAGTTCCTCGTATGAAGGGACTCTCGTCTTGCGAGGTGCCACTGTACACCTTGAACAGCTTGCTAAACCATTGCAAGGCCAACCCACACACAACCATTCACACATAGCCACACCTAGGGGCAATTTGGAACAGCCCATTAGCCTAATGTGCATGTCTTTGGACTGTGGGAGGAAACCGAAGTACCTGAAGAGAACATGCATACTTTACACAGAAACGCCCTCACTGGGCCCAGGACTCGAACCCAGGACCTGCTGCAAGGCGGACGTGTTAACCACTACACCTCCGTGCCACCCTGCTAGATTTCTGATTCATGTTTATAAAAGAAAAATTCAGTAAAAAAAAAAATTATCTCATTTAAAGAAATTAGTTATTCTCGCTTTTGATTATATTAACATGTCAAGCACGTTTTGTTTGCAAGCGCTGTGTAGATTAGCTTCGAGAGAGAGAAAGAGCTGTTGGTTTTGTCACTTCTGAAATACAAGATGTCACATGTAACGTGGTAGAACTAGACTCTGGTGTTCCCAAAGCACAGAAATATGGAGATTGATGCTATAATAAATCTGATTATGTAGAAGGGCACGTAATAGATCACGTTATAATACTGAGTGAGATCGTTGTTACACCCAGGGCCGCCCAGCCTTTCTTCTGATGTTTAGATATAATTTTAGATATATATATATATATATATATATAAAATTGTAAAAAGAAGTAAAAAAATGACTTATCTATAATTTTTTGATGAAAATCATTCAATCATCAAAAATTCCTACAAGTATATTGAGGTAAAAGTATGGCTAATAAACCAAAACACTCAAAATATAAATTTTATAGAAACTTATGGAATGGTTTAGCGAATGGAGAAATTAAAAAAATGTAGTGATGATTATTCAACTTAACAAAATGAAGATAAATCAGAAACAAAGTACTATTCAAGTATTTATTTTTATGTAATATTGGATCATATAGATAAGTAAACACAACAATATATAGTAATAACAAAAAGAACTTTTTTTTTTTTTAGAAAAAAGTCAATATTTAGTGTGAACACCCTTTACTTTGATTACAGCATTTAACCTTTCAGGCACAGTGTTCACATAT
>JAQMYF010000015.1:19938802-19949093 GCA_030014195.1 Neosilurus mollespiculum
TCTTTTACATGCCTCTCACCATAGACAGTGAGAGACATGGCCGGCATTTGATAACCCAGTTAGCTGCACTGGGGGGGTCCCCCAATGTCAGGAATATATTTAACATACAAGAGAGTATTCTGGGAATAAATACTATATTGTTAAAGAAACCATATTCTTGTGTGATGGCTGCTGATTCTTTCCCGAGTTCACAGATGCAGATACAAAATGGCCACCTGAGCCCAGATGTGCATCCGCTCACAGCTGCATAAAGGTTTTATTTGCATGTTAATATGAAGTACATTTTCTGTTCACAATGTCTGGATTTTCAGGGTTTTTTTATTCATGTGGAAACTATAAATATATTATCTTTATTTTGTTTGTTGTTCTTTTTTAAAGTTTGTATACAGTGAATTAATAATATTGTTTGCCAGGAGGAAAGCGGAGTACCTGGAGGAAACCCACACAAGCACAGGAGGAACACGCAAACTTATTTTAGTCACTCACTCATATACTGAACAGTTTAATCCTACTTCTACGGTCACGGAGAGCCGATCTCAGCCAACACTGGTCGAAGTACTCTTCCCTCGCCCAAAGTCGGCTGAGATGGGCGCCAGCCTTCCCGTGCCCCTAATTAGGATTAAGCGGTTCAGAAAATGAACAATGAATGAATGAATGGTTTTATTTTATATATGATTATACCCTGATTGTGTTGTTTATAGGAAACAAACATTAAACAAACAGTTTAAACTTTATCAAAAAGTTTATAATTTATGCGAATATAAAAGAAGCAACAAACAAGTGCCTTAGGTTCACTCCAAACAGAAACACTCTCACCAAATCTGGGATTTGAACTCAGGACCTTCTTGCTGTGTGATGGATGTACTAACCACAACACCACCGTGCCACATAAATAAAATAACATAAAAGAAAACACACATAGTGCCAACACATGTTTTCAACTCATTACTTTGTTTGTGGGATTCACATTCCTCACTCTGATCAATATCTACCTTTCACCTCGCAATAATTCATATTGGGAACTACTAATACTAATATCATACATCATAATGAAAATAATAAATCTTACCTTTATTAGGAGTAACTCAATATTACACTGTGACTTTAAAGGATATATTCAAAAAATTCAACTAAATCTGGGTAAAGGATTCAGGCACTCACCAATAGGCAGAACCAAGAAGAATGGCAGCCAGCAGAGAACAAAACACCCGACCACAATGCCGAGTGTTTTTGCAGCCTTTTTCTCCCTGGAGAACTTAAGTAGGCGGATTGTGAAGTGAGCGCGGCTCCTTGGTGTTTCATCGTCTGCCGCAGTAGTGTTTCCTCTGTGTATCCGCAGAGTCACTGCTTCGGTGTGGTGCGCCTTCTCTGTCTTGTGACCTTTTCTAAGGCTGTACGTCTCTCTTCGGGCCACCACATATACACGGCAATACATAACCAAAATAACCACTAGGGGGAGGTAGAAGGAGCCTACTGCTGAAAAGATGGCGTAGCCAGGCTCTTCTGTGATTTTACACACGTATTCATCGTCTGGCGCTGGCTCCTTCCAGCCAAATAGCGGTCCAATAGAGATGGTAATGGACAGAGCCCAAATTCCCATAAGTGCCAACAATGCCCGCTTTTCAGTCACGATGGCTGGGTAGCGTAGTGGGTAACTAACACCGATGTAGCGGTCCACCGAGATCACACACAGGCTCATTATGGATGCTGTGCAGCAAAGTACATCCATGGCAGCCCAGACATCACAGAAAGCCCTCCCAAACACCCAGTGGCCCAGCATCTCGAAAATGGCAGAGAATGGGAGCACGGTGGAGCTCAACAGAAGGTCAGCCACCGCCAGGTTCACAATAAAGTAATGCGTGACTGTCTGAAGGCTGCGGTGACAAGCTACAGAAAGGATGACCAAGATGTTGCCAAGTACTCCAAATATAACAAAAACAGACAGCACAAAGCTCAGAACTATGGCCTTTGCAATGTTCAGCTCCATCACCAGGATTTGGCTACAGTTTGTGCAGTTATCAATCCATGGATTCATGGTTTTCCCAAAAACAATCATCTCTCCATGACCCTGGGGGCATTCAGTGATGGTCTGATGAGTAAGCACACTTCACTCATTCATTTGTCTTATCACTGGAGATTGCTTTCAGTGTTCCGCATTTTAAATGTCAGCTGGGCTAACTGCAGTCCGAGGATAGCAGCACATTTACATTTCCATCTCCAGCTGACATCTATTAAGAGACAAATGGAAATTAAACCTGTAGTGGTCGTTCAGCATGACAAGTCTCACATTAGAGGAGTTTTAATGATCTGCATTCTGGGAAATCAACAGCGCATGGAAATTAAACATCCTGTGCAATAGGGCCAAAAACATTCACATCCAACATAACAGGAACAAGGTGGACATTTCTCTGGAGTCACTCATTTACTGAACCGCTAAACCCTACAAGGGTCGCAGGGGGTGGGGTGGGGGGGTGGAGCCAATCTCAACCAACAGTCAGGCACTGTTAGTCATCAGAAGCAGAGCAGAAACAAATGAAGTGACAAATGAAGAAAACAAATGTTTATTTTTTTTTTTTAACAGACTTCAGATCATTTTAACTCTGGAATGTTGACTGCCAGAGCCTTTCCTGCTTTATGCTAATTACCGTCTCATTAAACTTGTTATAGCATTGCTAACTTGAATGATTTCCAGAACATCCTGACATATAAAGCAGGAATGGTCCAAGTATTTGGTGAAATAAATGACAGCATACTTACTGTTATATAATAAACCTTTGCCAGGAACGTTTCAGGCAGCTATTTTTGGACAAAGGGCGGCTCATTTACTCAGATCCCCTGAAGTTGGCCTGGTTCCAGTATACGGCACTTGAGATAGTGTGAGATTATACCAGCAGTCGATCCTCTCTAAAACACATAGATACATAAGTCAGGTGAACAGCAGTACACTGTAATGATAATAATAATAATAACACACACACACACACACACACACACACACACAGTTATATCTGTCGATTTCCATATCTATTGTTACGTCCCTGTATTTCTGTTCATTCTCTCTCTTTTTTTTTTTTTGTTTGTGTCGGTGGTGAATGTTGTTTTTCGTCATCTTTAGGCCCAGCCCACTGCAGTGAATCCTGTTTCCACTAGCTTGAACTTGTCCCCACCTACTGTGAAGTGATTAGTTGAAAGCACTTCTGGTGGTGTATTTAAACAGCGGCAGGTCACAGCTCAGAGCTCCGTCTCTACCCGGTGCTGACTCTGCTTGTGATTTGTCCCTCTGGAACTGAATACTGTCTGCATATACATCGTGTAAACAGTTTAACATTTACATTTACAGCACTTGGCAGACACCCTTAACCAGAGTGACTTACATTTATCTTTTTTTTTAATACAACTGAGCCTTACTCAAGGAACCAACAGTGGTAGGTTGGTGGAGTTGAGGCTTGAACCACCAACCTTCGGATTAGTAATCCAGACCCAGTGGATAATAGGAAGCCTGGGTTTAAGTTAGTTAGGGAGTGAGGGAAGAGATTGAGGGGTATGTTTGTTTCCTTCGTGGTAAGTTAGATGATATGTGTATTGTTTTGGCCCGGATGGCTTCTGAAGCAGTGACCACTATAAAAGCATACACAGTCTTGGTCGCAACGCTATTATTAACCTGTATGTAACAGCCTAGACCGGGTCGTAACACTATCTATTGGCCTCTATGGTCTGGACTTGTTCACAATATGTAAAAGGAAGCATGGCTCGTCAGACACCAGCCCACCCTCCATTGCTTCTTTGTCCGGTTCTGGTGTTCACGTGCCCATTGTAGATGCTGTCAGAGGTGGTACTATGGCTGTGGCTGCGAGCTGAGATGCGCAAGGTGTTCGGACACCTTTCTATCATACCTGCTGTTTTGAAGATACTCTGACCCAGCCGTCTAGCCATCACAGTTTAGCCCTTCTCAGAGTTGCTCATATCCTTACGGTTTCCGATTTTCTTCCTGCTTCCAACACATTAACTCCTTGATGTGAAACAGAACTGACTGTTTAGTTGCTGCTAATACATCATTCATTCATTCATTCATTTGCCGAACCGCCAAACCTTACTAGGGTCGCAGTGAGGCACAGAGACTATCTAAGCCGATACTGAGTTAACGCAGTGTACACCAGTTCATTGCAGGGAAACACACAACCATTTTTCACACACTCACAGCTTGGGGCAATTTGGAGCAGCCAGTTAGACTAACGTGCATGCTTTTGTACTGTGGAAGAAAACTGGAGTACCTGGAGGAAACTCGCACAAGAGAATATACAAACACCACACAGAAATGCCTTCACCAAGCCAGGGGCTAGAACCCAGGACCTTCTAATCTAGTGGTCGTGCTAACCTCTACACCACCGTGCCACCCTGCTGCCTAACATATCCCGCCCCTTAATGAACAAAACTGTAAGGCTCATGAACGTTCAAAAGTTCATATAGGAGGCTTCACATGCAGGATCTGGCAGGACGCACAAGGATTTTTTAAAAAATAAGTCTTTAGTCTGTGACTCCAAATACGGTGTCATTCTTGTTTGTTTGTTTGTTTTTTTTTTAAGGAATATTTTTTGTTATATGTATAATATTAAATGATCTCTTCAAAAGGAAATAAATATTTTAGTCCCAGTCCCAAATTCTTTGGTTGTGCGTATCAGAGGTTGTTGCTCGTGGTTTTCTACTTGTAACACACCACTAATGGGATTGATTAAAGATTTACACTAAGTGTTTGTTAATTTATACAATTCCACACTTGATAAAACACTTGATCTCTATCACCCACTATAAGCATTTTTTTCCCCACCATCACCACAGGTTTGCTCAATAGGGATGTATATAAGGTTTATAGAGAAATGGTTAAAATCATTTAAATCAAGTTTAAATTAAAATTTGAATTCAACCAAATTTATTTTTACTATGTAAAACTTTGTGAATATGTAAAGTGTAAAAATCAATATGCAAATAAACCTGAACTAAACTGAACTGAATTTGTTCATATCATTCACTCACTCACTTATTTGCTGTAACGCTTAATCCGAATTAGGGTCGCGGGGAGTCTGCAGCCTATTTCAGCCGACACTGGGTGAAGGCGGGGTACACCCTGAGCAGCACGCCGGACCATCACAGAGCAACACACACACAACTATTCACACTCACACCCTGGCAATTTGGCAATTTGAAACAGCCAATTAAGCTAATGTGCATGTCTTTGAACTGTGGGAAGAAACCACAGTACCCTGAGGAAACCATGCATGCACAGGGAGAATATGCAAACTCCATACAGAAATGTCCACGCCCGGGATTTGAACCCAGTACTTGCTTACTGTGAGGCGAATGTGCTAACCACTATGCCACTGTAACGCCCCTACATCATTCACACTGACCGAAAAGAAATTACTGACGTCCCCACATGTTTCAGAAAAGTCAATTCCGGCATGAGTGATATGACCTCTCCGACCCCTTTTCCATCAAACAGCTTCCGTTTTAGAACCACTGCCTATTTTCGAGCCTTTTTGAGTTCTTCACATTTTAGAAGCAAAAGGACTAGTTCTTAGCCAGGAAATTCTATGGTGGCACGATGTCTTTGTAGTTCTACAACCAAGAACCGCTTATCATCGGGGCAGAGGCGGGATTAACATGTCCATTAAAACTTTGTGACCGCAATTTTACATCAACATAAAAATTGTATCAACTCTGCATAATCCAAAGAAGAAGAAAAACAGAGCTCACTATACACATAAGATCATAAAAAAACACTCTTATTGGGGTTTCCATGTGGTGCAACAGAAAACTGCGTTCCCAGGTTGAAATCCCAGGTGATACCACAGCCATCTGTGACCAGGAGCCCAAGAGAGCTAATTGGTAGGGATGGCATTTCTCCCTTCCCTGTCACTGACAGAGACACTACCCAATCATGGGCATCTGTGAGCTCACTCATGCAAAGAAAGAGCCAAGTGTGTTATCTCGCTCCAGATATTATATAAACAATTCAAAAATGCAAGGTTGGCAGGTATCGCCTGGAGGGAAATAGGTGGTGCCCTTTGCCCTCCCTCTTTGGAAGGGTGGGAATTCAGCATGACAAAATCAGGAAGAAAAATGACTCATCTCATCACTCACTCATTTACAAAACACTTAATGCTTACTATTAGGGTCGTAAACCATGAATAGCTTTCCTGACCATCGCAGGGCCACATATACACACAACCACTCACACTCACATCTAGGGGCAGTTTGGAACAGTCAGATAACCTAATGTGCATGTCTTTGGACTGTGGGAGGAAACTGGAGTACCGGAGTACTACACACAAAAACGTCCGAGCCGGGAACTCAAACCCAAGACCTTCCTGGTGTGAGGCGGACATGCTAACCACTATGCCACTGTCCCGCTCGGAAGAAAAGTTTCGGATGTTGCCCCAAGCTTCCCATAATTTGGTAATATATTTATGCTGGCAGCAGGTGAAAAAGCCAATACCTGGCAGGTAAAATTGTTGAGTACATATGAGATTTCAGAGGGAATCAGGTTTGTTTTAATCAGATCTTGAAGTTGTTGTGACCCTTGTAACTTTGTCAAGATCCACAGTGTGATGGTTAAACGGCTGGGTTTTTTATTTCCAAAATGGTAGTCTTGTAGGATGTTCCTGATCTACATTGCTAAGTTGCTACAAAAGGTGGTCCAAGGAAGTACAACCAGTGACCTGGCAAGAGTGTGATGGTTACCCAGGGCTCACTGATGGTTGTGGAGAGTGAATGCTAGCATAGTGGCTTACTGCCATTTCGATAGTCAAAATCTTACTGTAAGTGATCAAATGCCGATCAGATTAGAAGGATCAATTATGATTAAATATTTTTCATTTTGTACAGCATCACTGACACAAGGCATCAGAGTCATATCACTTCTTCTTAATTTTAAAAATGTATAGATTAAATAATTTGCTTTAAAAGATGTAAAGCATGCTGAGTAAAAGATGCAAAGTAACAGAGATCTGCTTTTGAATTGGAAGCATAAGAAACTTGGAGCCGACTGCTGAGCGACGTACAGCTGGCAAATCCAACAGCTTGAAGGCTTCCGACAAAGCTGTCTAAGGAAGATCTAGAAGATTATCTGGGATGACAAAGTATCCAACCTCTAAATCCTAAATAAGGCTATCTGCCCTTCTGCTGAAAGTGTTATCATAAATCTTTAGCTTAGATGGACCGGACGCCTTGTTCGCATGGCTGACAGTCGAATCCCTACACAGCTTTAATATGGTGAGCTTTTTAAAGGGACTGGGGGTAATGGGAAACCTGTGGAATAACCCCGTCCACTCCGGAAACTCGTGCCTCTGACCACGAGCACTGCAGAGGCACTGTTCTGAGCGGAATTTCTCTTTCAACAAAATAGGGAGTACAAGCATAACCAAGCCCGACTCAGAAGAAAAGATCCCCGCGGTGGGGATGATACAGGACACCGATGCCTGCTGTGTCTTGGATCATGTGCCTCAGCTGCTGGCTTCGCTGCTCACTCCCGCGCACATCACCCTTCCTTCCAGTCGTCGTCCGACTTGATGTGGCTTCCTTTATGATGATGATCATTTCGGTAATCGCTAAAGAAATGTTTATTATCAGTATCAATACCAATTTTTTTTAGGGCTTGATTTTTTTATGGCACCACAGATTTTGGAATGGTGGCAAAATCAGCAAGTTATGAATGAAAAATTTTGAAATGACCCACTACTGAGTGTGTTTAAAATCCGTGGGTAAATAGCAGTGTCCCGGACGTCTTTAAAGTCTGACCTCTGACCCAAGCACACACAACCACTTTCGCGCACTGGAACCAGATATACACCGGAATTATAGTAAGGCACTTTACCTACGGTCTGATCCCACAGAAGAGCTACTGTTACACAACCTGCTGAACCTGTTATTGCTGGCTAGGACAGAAAGATGTCAGAACTCTCAGTGTATTGTAGCTTGCTGTGTATGGAGCTGTCAGTTAGGTGACCAGTCAGGTGGTGTCACTGCTATAGATGATTGATTTGTATATTTAGCCATTGCCTGAAAACAGAACTCCCTATAAAATCTTTGTGAATTGAGTTTCTTTGGCATTAAAATGAATCATTATTTTAAAAGTGTAAGGCCTATTTTCCATAAACATCATTAAAAGCACTGGAGAATGTTGGCCAAATATATGCTATGCTACTGATAGGAGGCGTCTGTGATCAGTTAAATATGTTTCTTTTCTGGTAAAACATTTCCCAGTAATTAATTTGGTAAGCTGCAGCCGTAGCCGTAGCCTAATGGTTAAAGAAGCGGCTTTGGGACCAAAAGGAAGCTAGCTCGATTCCCGAACCAGCAGGAAAAATGCGTGGCAGTGGGGGAGTGAGCTGCACCTTCCCTTCCTCCACCTTCATGGCTGAAGGTCCCTTGAGCAAAGCATCTAACCCCCAACTGCCCCCATTGTGTGTCGCAGCCCACTGCTCCAAGTGTGTGAGCTCACTGTTTATGTGCGTGTGTGTGTGTGTGTGTGTGTGTGCTCACTTTGGATGGGTTAAATGCAGAGACAATAATATCCCTTGCAGGATTAATACAGTATAGCAAAATCAAAAAGAAATAAGAATTGAACCTAAAACTGCCTCAACGGACACTATAGTTACGAAGTAAAAATACAATTATGTTCTAAGCCGCTTAATTCTAATTAGGGTCACGGGGAGGCTGGTGCCCATCTCAGCTGACTCTGGGTGAAGGTGGGGACACCCTGAACAACTCTCCAGATCACTGCAAGGCCAAAACACACATATAACCATTCACACTTACACCTAGGGATGATTTGGAACAGCCAATCAGCCTACTGTGCAAGTTTTTAGACTGTGGGAAGAAACCAAAGTACCCAGAGGAAACCCACGCAAGCACAGGGAGAACATGCAAACTCCACCCAGAAACACCCAGGAATCAAACCTGGGACCTTCTTGCAGTGAGGCAAACGTGCTAACCACTGCGCCACCGTGGCGCCTGACGTAAACATTTTAGGCTTGTATAGCCTTCAAAAAATAAGGCAGATGCTTTATCACATTCTGTAAAATATGGCTCATCAGTCTGAGGGAGCTGTAAATTATACTGTGTACATTAAAAAGTATATTGCATCCCCCAGAAAGCAAGATTTAGAAAAAAGGAATTAATATTTCATATATTTACATATTATTTTAGGAATGAAAAACAATATGAAGAATTTAACTGTCACAATTTTAAATGTCACTGAATAAGATTTGAAATTTTATTTTATAAACCCAATTCTAAAAAAGTTGGAATGCTGTGTAAATATAAATAAAATTAAATCTCGTAAACCCAAATTTTATTCACAACTGAACTGAGGAAACCTATCAAACGTTGAAAGTGAGGCATTTTACTATTTCATGAAAAATATTAGTGAATTGCATGGAGGAAACATGTCTCAAAAAAGTGGGTCAAGGCAACAAAAGGCAGAATGACTGGTGGAGCGAACACACACGTTCACTGACCTTTCACATGGCACCAACTGGCAGATATAATATCAGATCCTTGTTGTTGTATAATAGGGCCTAACGTTAGGTTACGTTATGTTACCTGAATGATGTGTTTACGTTAACACTACTAATAACATTACCACTGTCATGACATTAGTTACTCTGTCATTAGCGGAGAAATTCGAATTTAGAAACGTACCTCTTCCGAATCTTGGGACACATGGGTGCTCTGTCTAATTTGAAGACGAAGATGAACTTGTAATGATCTAATTACATCCCGGCGTTAGGCCTACTGGAAAGTTCCTGTCTATGTAAATGTAACGACTATCGCAATATTACTTTACTTTAGCACAATTTCCGTAAGCTCTCAAATGTGTAGTAATAATAACATCAACAATATATAGCTCACGCCAAAACTAATAACTTACTAGGACTGAGTGCTCACTTGTGGACTGCGGACAAACAAACACACTTTGCCTGCGGAACGAAAATCAGCATGTTGCAATACCCTCCATGTAGCTCACACGAAAGGTAAAATGTAAGAGGTGCTGAAAAGAAAGAGCTGGAGTAACATTTTGTAAATAATTTGTTTAACTGGCAACAGGTAATTAACACGATTGGGTATAAAGGTTCACCACTAAGCAAAAAAAAAATCCATTCATTTTTTGAACCGCTTAATCCAGGGGTCTCAAACTCAATTTACCCAGGGGCCGATGGAGGCAGAGTCTGGGTGAGGCTGGGCCGCATCAGGTTTTCCACAAGAAAAGCTTTGTTTTTAAATTTTCAATCTT
>JAQMYF010000015.1:19994204-20005722 GCA_030014195.1 Neosilurus mollespiculum
GAGGCTGGCGCCCATCTCAGCCGACTCTGGGCGAGGGCAAAGTACACCCCGGACAGCTCGCCAGGCCATCGCAGAGATGAATAATGTGAACGTTCTCAGTATGCACGTAACTGCGTAACAGCGGAAGTGTGCATGACACGTTGTATATTCTGTCATTTGTGTACATCTGTTGTGGCAAACTTGGGTGAAACATCATTAAATAAGGTGCTTGTACTTGGGTACGTTTTCCGCGTATTTTCGCTTAGCAGATGACAGGTCCTCCAGCGTTTCATTTAGAAAACAAGCGCGTAACTGCGTAACACTCACAACGCCAAAATTTAGAAACCTTGTGTTCTAGGATCTGCTCATGCAAAGGTTAGTGTTTTTAGCTGTACAGCTTTAGATTTTAATGCGCTGTCGATTTTTGTGCCATTTGGCATGCAATGATCATTGCTAGGATGGTTGAAAGATTCCTTTGTGGTTCGCAAGACGTGTGACGTGACCTGTTACGCAGTTATGCTCTTTAAAAATGGGCCATATAACAACATCTGATCATTAAAATTAAATATTTTAGAATGGCAAAAGAAGAATTAGAACTTGTTTACCATGTTAGGCAGCAATAGGATTGATTTATGTGAAAGAAACCTCTCATGTATCATCCAAAGTTACCCCCTGACAGCGTTCCCGTTTTGGGCCGCCAAAGTTTTTTTTTTAAGTTGGATTTTATACCTCTATTTAGTTGCTGGTTTTGGATAAAAAGAGACTGTGCAATGAGGGCCCCCTATATACTCTTCATTGGTGTGAAATGACACCAATACAAAACAAGCATAGCAAGTTGAAAGCCCCAGCTTCAGCACGCGGCAAGTAAATGTCCGTAAACTAAAGTGTGACGGACTTCCTATAGCTGGGGCAAGAGCTAATAAAGGGTTAAATTTGACCAGTCACACCAAAGGTTATATTTGAGCTATGCATCAATGATGCGCAGGTCAATACTGGTTTTGCACAATATTTAAATAGCTTTACAGATATGAGCTGCTCAGTCAGTATAATGGTAGCTATTAATACCAGAATCCGTGTTGCCTTGTCTCAGGATTATTCACCTGACATTCAAGATATCCGTGGGTGCAACAACAGCACATTTTGCCTTCTTTCTCTGTTAGTATTTATTCATTCATTCATTTATTTATTTAAAATTATTTCTCCCATTCTTCAATTGAATATTTGACTATTTAGTGTGACACCTCTTTATAAGTCAGAATAAATAGCTCAGTTAGCTAACAGTATGCCTTGCAGCCCGGTGATGCGGGTTTGAGCCTGGCATTGGCTTTTTTTTCTTCTTCTTCTTCTTGTTTTGTAAATCAAATGAATCGATATGAATCGATACGCTACCTTCAAACGAACCCAAAGGATCGAGTTAGTCAAAAGAATCGGACTTCCCATCACTACCCTGGTGTGGCGCCATCCATCTGGCCACAGAAAAAAATGTACTGATCTTATCTATACTCCTCCTAGATTGTCCATGTCTGATTTGGTACACGGAATATCAAGATGTTGCTGATTTTAAACATTTTGTGCAGCTTCATAAGGAGATAAACTATAGGTTGTACTGAGCATCTTTCAACCAGCCACAGTTCATCTGGAGATTCTGACTGTTGGACTGTTGGCATATTTATCAGCTTTCATTTGGTTTTTTTTGTTTGTTTTTTGTTTTTGTTTTTTTGTATGAAAATGATTTCCTGTATAATCTGCTTTTTCATATTGCTCATATACAACAGGAATTGCTTGCTGTGACTTTTGTTATGATGTTGATGATATCCACATGGTCAGAGTGGCACATTGGTATAGGGTCACCATGTGGGATTAGAAAGAGTAGATTTTTTTACTCACCTCAGCTGTAAAGCAAAAAAACTCGTTTAATGGTTGTGTTGTAGTTATCTGGTGATATTCACATATCCAGAGTGAGTCTCTGGTGTAGGGCCACCATGCAGCAATTCATTAAGTGCATTTCACCCGTTTTGGTTATATTGTTCTTAGATGGTTTATTGGATTCATGTCAGAATGGCTATAGTTAACAGTTTTGAAAGCTATGGCTATATCCACATGCACAGAGTGACTCTCTGGTACACTGCCACCATCTGGAAACAGAAGGAGTGGCTTTCTCACCAATCTGGACATATTGCTCAGTGGAGGTATAGGTTATGTGGGTTATGATAATATCCACATGCCCAGAGCAACTCTCAGGTATAGTGCCACTATTTAATGACTGAAGGAATGGCTTGTTCCCCATCTAAACTTGGCAGAAATAAAAAATAAAAAATATTAAAAATATGTTAAATTAAAAAATATACCGTATATTACCACATTAAAAATGACCACATTAAAATAAAAACACAGACATAAAGATATTTTCAGTGAAATCATATTCTGCTGGTGGTAAAGAAAATCTTTTTTTGGGTTTTCAAATCAGGTATTTATTATTTTACTATGAATAAATGTATTATTTAAAAGGCCATAATTCTGTATGTGCTTTTGGATGTGTATTTTGTGTATGTGTTAAAAATCAAAGCATAATTTCACAAGATTCCAACAACTTTTAAATGAGAATTTTTAATCAAGAAATTTGGCAACTAAAATAAAAACAAAATGTTACAAATTTTGGAATCAGTTTAACTGCGGGGCGGCATGGTGTGATAGTGGATAACATGTCCACCTCACAGCAGTAAGATCCTGGGTTCGAGTCCTGGGCTCTGGCGTTTCTGTGTGGAGTTTGCGTGTTCTCCTGTGCTTGTGTGTAGTTTCTTCTGAGTACTCTGGTTTCCTCCTACACTTCAAAGTCATGCACACTAGACCAACTGGTTGTCCCATATTGCTCCTAGGTGTGGATGTGCGTGTGAATGGTTGTGTGTCTGTGTTGCTCTGCGATGGTCTGGCGAGCTGTTTGGAGTGTGCCCCGCCTTCGCCCAGAGTCGGCCATTATAAGGATAAAGGGGTTTGGCAAATGAGTGAGTTGAACTGTGCAGTGCTCTTTTTATATCATTTAGTAGCCATATTTTATATATTTAAAATGACGTGAAATATACACTTACATTCTATGATAGTATAAAATGTTCTATGTAGGCAACTCATTATTTTGCCACAAAACTAAAATTTTCACTCATAGGGACAAAATATTTTGCTGTCTGTGTGTCTGTATTTCTATCTGTCTATTCATCTATGTATAGCTATATGTAGTTAGCACTATTTAGTTATTAGGGATGGGAACCACTGGGGACAACCCAATATGATATTATTGCCATACCCAGGTGCCGATTCAGTTTGTATTTCAATTCTGTAAGTATTGTGATTCTATAAATATTCCATTTCAATATTATATATTTTTGGCTTTTGTGTAACAATTTTAAAACCTTGAACCATGTAAAAGAAAGATGACTCAGAGCTTTAACTAACTAACATTGTGTTAGTATGAATAAAGCTTCTGAGAATTCCTCTTAAAATCAAGCTCATCTTAGAAGCCTCTTCTTCTCTTCTTCTTTCATATTTGAATTTTATTTCTCTTTTGCAGAAAACACTGAGGTTTTTTTGTTTGTTTGTTTTTTGTTTTTGTGTGTTATTTAGGAGACAGATCTGTGATCAATACTTAATTATCAAACCAGGTTTCATTTGCCTTAGAATAGGGGCAACTCTAAAATATGCAGAGCAAACGTTTCCAGGACTAGAATAAAGACCTTAATAGTGTAAGTTACTTCTGGATCACAACCCTCTCTTAGAAACTTATTCTTTGCAGAAGATAAAATGTACAACAACATTCAGTAAACAATATTTAATTAAATAAATATATTTGTTATGTATATTATTATATTATAAAGCCTGCAGCTCTGGGATATCTTGTCTCTACCTTGGGTTATTCTTGTTTATGTGGATTTTCTCTCTTGTGTCTGTTCACCATCTCATCTTCTCGTGTTCATCTGCTCTGATTCACCGTTTGACCTCAGATGGCCCATGCCACTTCCCTATCTCCCTGTGAACATTTCCATATCCGAGCATCTGTATTATACAGCCTAGATTGTAATTCTTGTGCTTGTAGTAAGTTCTGCGGTGTAAGGTGAAAATGAATCCAGAATAAATCCAGAATGTCTTCATCCAGACCAGCCGAGAGATCTCAAATGAGATCTAGGCCACCATAGGACTTGTGCCCATATAGCGGTTTGAGCATTGTGGGACCTCTCATATTGTGAATAACAAAGGTTCTAGCCTAGTTTTCTATTCAATTGCATAATTCACTAACACAATACAGTGCCCACATTCAGTTGATGAGATCAGTGCTAGTTCTTTTCAAAAGTGACATCATGGCATCACCATCAATCACCTGGCCAATAGAAGCGGGTCATGAGATGGTTTAGTGTTTTTTTTCTGCCCTAAGTGCCCAGCTATGGGATCAGCAAGACCAAAAACTGGTCTTCTCTTCCTGTTGGCAAATTATCTGGGTCACTCAATATAGCCTGTCTTCATGAACAGCAAAGCAGAGAAAGGTGATCGCAGCATTAGGCTGGAGGTTATGACCAATGATTACACTCACTGATAAAATAAAAAAAAAAAAACATGTCTCAAGGTCTTATCCTGTGACTGCTCCAATGAGAATTGCCCTGCAAAGAGAGAAGGGCCGAAGCCCCTGTTCTCTGGTTCCCTCATGATGCCAGATGGCATTGGGACCACCTCATCACTCAATGCTGCACTGAAATCCTTTTGTGACTGACTGAAGGAGGATTGATCCACAAAAATATGCTGTAATAAGGCATAGAACCCTGGCCAGTTCTTTCTCCTGAAATCAGTGAGCAACAGTTCTGTGACTTCTTCTGTTGTTGATAGGAAAGGTCAGAGGAAAATGGCCAGATTCATTTGACTTAAATAACCTCTATGTATTGTGCTGCTGTCACATGACTGAAAAAGTCCTCCCATTTACTGTTGCTGTAATTTCAAGGTTTCCGCATTTGAAGTTGTTATTAATGAATTTACGTGGTGTGTGTTTTGTCTGTGTGTGACCAGTGAAGAAGGTGCTCCACTCTGGTGTACCACCATATGGATATTTGCCAAGATTTTATTAAATTTGCTTTTGAGAACACAATTTATCATCAGCACTGAGCAACACAGAATTCATTCTGTAAAGCAATCTAGATTCAGACTGATGTTCTTGGTCTACTTAACTAGAGAATTACATGAAATCTAGCATGTCAAGAGTGGTGTGTTTGGAGTATTTAATTTAATAATGTTTAAATAACTTGTGTTTCTCTTCCCGCTGTCCATTTACCTAAACCATTTAATCAACTATTTATTATCGAACCAACAGCCACTCATATCAGTTTGCATATTGTCTGTTTGTGTGACAGTCTTGTGTATTTGGAGATTTAGCTGTGTTAGTTTCACATGATAGGAGTGCCACTCTGTCGTAATGTAGTACACTGTAATAATCGTGGGAAAATTTTGATAGTCCAAAATTTTGTTACAATCATCAAGATTCCACCAAGTTCCCTCAAGATGATCACGATTCTATCTCACGACCCCCCACACTCATCACGATTCGCTCAAATCGCAGCTGTCATTCCCCAGTGTAAACCCAGAGTTAGTGGCTGTTCTGAAAAATGAACCGTTGCACTGTTCCAAACCATGCCTCAGACTGTTCATTATAATGACAGGATGAAGGAGTATGACTTTCAGACTGACCTGCAAACTCTGATTATGGGAAATATTTCTTCTTATGGTTTAACAAACTTGTATCTGAGCAGTTTTCCATTATTTTATTACATTACAGTTTGAGTCACATTATCCACCCACTCACTGTACATGAATGTTTCTTTCAGTGTTTCATATTACTCAGATTAAGATTATAAAGACTTTTTCTCTGTTTTACTTTACAATCATTGGTGTATTGCCAAAGAAAGCGATGATCCAATCTTTTTTAAACCATTTTGTTTCTCTTTTTCTCAGAAATATGTGATGGTGTGTGAGTATTTGCCATGGGACAGAAGAAACTCTGGCTTTTGAGTGTCACATTTTCTTTCTTCCTCTATCTTACAAGTAAGTACTGTGAACTTGTAATTTTTCTAGATTCTCCTCTTCTGTATTTTATTGTTCTCTGGTCTGGTGTACTCTGTTGGTCATTTCCCTACTTGGCTGTAATGTGCTGTACTCTGTTCATTCATTCATCACCCACTCACTCTGTTGCTGAACCGCTTAATCCTCTCAAGGTTGTGGGGAGGCTGGAGACTCAGCTATCTGAACAGCTCACCAGACCATCACAGGCAACACACACAGAAAGAACCATTCACACTCACACCTAGGGGCAATTTGGAACAGCCAATTCACCTAATGTGCACATCTTTGCACTGTGGGAGGAAACCAAAACACCCAGAAGAAACCACACAAGCACAGGGAGAACATCCTAACTTGAAACGCCCTCACCAAGCCTGGGACTCGACCCCAGGACATTCTACACCACCGTGCTGCCCTTCTTTACACATCTGTACTAATATGCTTTCTACTGCTGTACTACACTCCTGTATTCTCTACTATTCTTCACTTCTGTTTTCTCTGCTAATAATATTCTCTACTGCCCTATATTTTATTTCCCAGTGTTACACTCTTGTTTTATGTTCTTTATGTTATCTTTGTTTACTCTTCTGTTCCACCATCTGAACTGAGTACTGACGCCACAGTGGGTATCTGGGATTTAGGGGATTTTTAAATTTTAGAATGTCATAATACTTAAAACAATGTAATTAAACGTGTAAAAGAATAAATATTCAAGATTCTGCACTATTTTTAGGTCCCTAATTTAAATGAAAGGGAATTTGACATAAAAAGATAAAAAGATGTTAAAAACATTAAAAGATATTATTTCCTTGCACCTTTATTGTTCTGTTGAAGCCTGTAGTCGGATGGCATTATGATGGATTTGATTTCGAATGGATCATAAGGTCTTGCACAAACATATGGAGTTTATGTCAGCTGGAGTATTAAATTAGAAAAGAATGCAAAATAGAAGTAATTTCAACTAGTGATCTTATCTTTGGATATTAGCATTGACCACTTAGTAGGAGCTGTATGATATTAAAGTGTCTGTAATTATAATAAATCAGATTAACTGAACCATAAATATTAACATAAATATTTTATCAGCTGGCTTTGTCCTAAAGCGTAATGGGGGGAAAACATGAGACAGAGCAAGATGGTATTTAGGGGTCAAATCTGGCAGCAAATATTATATTATGCAAATCAGGAGTTTTATCATTCTGGGATTTACCCCCCCCCCCCCAATTTTTTTTTTTTTTTTTTTTTTTTTTTTTGGTAAGCCATGGCTTCATTGTCTGTACCATGAGAAAGGGGAGGCTGATGGTCACAGGCCATGTGTTTGTAACAGTCTGTGAAAAGGTCATGTGGTGGGCCATGTTGCTCTCTCACTTTATCAGAGAGCATCATCTTTGAGAGATTAGTCCTAATCTTATCTCTAGACAAAGTGAAGGACCAGCTCTGATAACAGGGGACAGACTACCAGGTTAACAGCTGGCTGAAATCGTAATTTGTCACCGTGAAGCATGGTGGTCCACAAACTCACCCTGTGAAGGCCTGGCTGCTAAAACAAAGCTTGAAGGGTCTTAATGCATCTTGTTGTGGATCTGAGTAGAGAAGTATGTAGTTGTTTTCAGGTTTGTAGGGATGTTTGACCATGCAGGCTGAGATCCTATGTATTAACATAGATTTATCAATCTGCCTGACTTGAGTATTTGTGTGAATCAACTGAGTGTACAAACTCTTCTTCTTTTTCATTCTCTTACAAAATATCCTAGGAAAGTCATGTTAAGGGTCTAAATTCAATTGGGAAAATATTTTTGTTGATATTGTTTTGATATAAAAAATTCTCTTTTAAAATCAGAAAAATGTTTAAATTCCTTTTTAAATAACTTTTAATATGTAAAGCTGCTTTGCGACTATGTCAGTTGTATACAGATAAAACTGAATTAAATGGAAAAACAGTTCTGTACTAAACTAAGTGGTTTTAAATTCAGGATTTTTTTGTTTATTTATTATTATTGGGTGGTTTTTTTAATGTTTCAGATAAACAAACATTTCACTCTTAACAACCCCCACACCAGGCTTAGCAAAATGAAAGGTGCAATAGACAAAACTAAATATAAAGAAATGTTGTAAATAAATAAGTAAATATACTTGTGTTACATGAAAGCGGAGCTCCGAAAATGTTTGCATTTATTTTCAGGTCATGGCTTTACAGAATTTGCAAAAGTATGGATCTCCATGGAGCTCTGCTACAACTATACATACATATATAAACATAGAAAATAACACAAAATATAATGAAAACATTATATACAAATAAATATACTTCTGTGCTTTAACGATCAGCACATTTAAGCTTGTGTACTTTTATATAAAAATAAATAAATAAAAACCCAATTACCCTCATTACATACACACCTTTACACATACAAGCACATACATCTATAGATTACATCATCACCTGTGCCCAGTAGAACATGTATCTACACAGATAATGATTAATATTATTAGTTATTATTAATATTATAAGTTTTGATAGGTGGTAGATTGTGGGGGGGAGTGGTTAAGAACAATAGTAATGATTAAAAAAACCCAGAAAATAAAAAGAATAATTAACAGTAATAATAATACAAAAAATAAAATAAATTAAAAAGTTAAAAATTAAACAGATAACAATTAAAGGTTATCCTATAGCTGAGATATAAAATACATAAATGTACAAATAAATTAAAAAAGGGAAATAAATAATTGTGCACTATTATTTAATATGAAGAGGATGTAATAGCAGCAAATCTCACTGTCAGGTTCAATCAGAAGAATTTTCTGGCCAGTTATTTACAAGGTGTAAGAAAAGTGTCCACATCTCGTAAAACTCTTCATCTTTCCCTTTTACTATATATGTTAGTTTTCTAATGCCAGAGTGCAGGAAGTCTCTCTAATCTACTGTTTAGAGTCTGATCTATTTTAGAGCTGTTACACTCTTGGGTTGTAGGAGAAAAAAAATCATTCTCTTCTGTTTTCTTACATTCTTGGGGAAATCTTCAGGGTACTCATGTAATATGCACAACTTGGCATTTATAGGAGCAACAATATTTAATAATATAGATATTAGTTCAAGAACTTTTGTCCAAAATGACTGGAGCTTCTGGCACTCCCAGTGTAACATGGTACCGATTTCTTCATAACACAAAAAATTCATGTAACCGGGATAATGGGTTTGAAATGGGGCAGTTATTAGATGTTATGTAGTATGTCCTAAATAACCACTTCTACTATCACAGATTTAATTAAGATTCAGGAATTTAAAGGGTCTCCACAAGGATATGGATGTCTGGCATGTTTTGCCTTGTGAGGACGTTGCTTCTTATTTTACAGAAAACTAAAGTTTTTATTTAACAGGTTGAAGAGGCAGATTGTTTTATTTCGAATTATTTCATTCTTTTCACATCACTTGTCATTTCATTTTGAGGTTAAGGTCAGGCTTGGTTTTAGATGTAGGCAAAGTATTAATTAACCCTGCTAATGATTGTCAGTGGAAGGTTCTCACAAGGATAGTAAAATGAGTTTTTGTATATGTTGTCTTGTCCCAGATCCCTTATTGAGTGCTGAAATGGTGGTGAAAGGAAGAGTAGGGGGGACTGCAGAACTTGGCTGCACCCTGACCTCTTCAGTGGATGGGGTCATGACTCCGAATCAATTCTCTCTGCACGTGGTAGAGTGGGTGCGGCTGGGCTACAATGTCCCCATTCTTATTAAATTTGGTGACTACCGGCCACGTGTACACCCAAATTATAAAGGTGAGTTACTCCTTCATTTGTGCCTAATAACCTTTTAGATCCTCATTTCTGAAAAATTAAGTAAAGTTGCAATTCTTATAGTGGATGTTATTCATCCCCTTAGATTTGTATTGCAGGAAGGTGTTTGGTTTATTTATATCATAAGATTTATTATGGCACAGTTGAAAAAACAGTAGAAGCGTGGTAAGAGAGTCCTTTATTTCTTCTGTAGAGTATAATAATACTTATTTTGTGAAAGACGTGTAAACAGCATAAAATTTCCAATGTAACTCAGGAGAAGCGCACCCTTTGCGTTAGCCTAAAAAGCTCTTTAGATGCATTCATTTAGGGATTTATTTTCCCAAGAGTACTGCTTAAATAGAAAGACAAGATCATTTTTCTTATCTTAATGATAGTGTGCGCATGTGGGTGGGGGTGGGGGTGGGTGTGCAGGTGGGTCAATGTGTATAAGCATTCTGATCATGGTAGGAATATCATCAACCATGTGATCCAGCTCAAATAACAAGGATCCTGTAATTACACTGAGTGTGTGTGGGAGAACTGGCAGTAGGATGGAAGGGAGGGAGGAGGGAAAAGCTTTTATGGATGCGGTTCAGGAGGGGTAGGCTATGTGTAGCCGGTGGGGGAGGTGTGTTTTCACAGGGGTCTGGATTAAGGCGCATGGTGTTGGCAGGTTGGGGGAACATTGTGCCTCTGCTGTCTGGGTGCGTATTCTAATCCAGTATGTCTGACCCACTAAGAGAAGGGATTACACTCCAGAATCTAGAAATGATA
This sequence comes from Neosilurus mollespiculum, assembly GCA_030014195.1. NCBI lineage: Eukaryota > Metazoa > Chordata > Actinopteri > Siluriformes > Plotosidae > Neosilurus > Neosilurus mollespiculum. The sequence goes on from JAQMYF010000015.1 coordinate 20,004,824, forward strand.
ATCAAACATTAACGCATGAAAAACAAAAAGAACAGAATCTTTCATTAACTCTGAGAGGTTTTTCTTCCTTTGGCTCCCTGATATTAACCCTCTCACTGGATTTATCTTGGTTAATGCAGTTTCCTTTTGATGCGAGGAGGTTTTGATCAGAGAGAAAATGATCATTTCCTTGTTTCCCCAGTGGGCCAGGGTACAGATGGGGCTCTGCCTGACCTGCTCCTGTGCTCTGTTCTATCATTCATACAACCCCTTCAGGGAGAGCAGCTGATGCCACATCAATTCAGATCTGTCAGCAACACTTAAATAATGAGCAAGGAAATAAGACGCAAGACAGTTATCATGCAAGTAGCCAAAAAAAAAAACCTTCTAAATAAAATTAGGAAGGCACATGGCACTAATAGAGGCAGAATATGGAGTGTTCTAAGATTCTTTATTTTAAACACATATATTAAACACATTCTGTTTTACTAGATCAGGGGGTAAAACATAACAGGCAGCTAACTATAAAAATAAGTATTACCCTGATAATAGAGTAGGTTACACAAATACAGTGATGCGCTATATTATTTAATTCAGACAGTTCTGATGATAAACCTGGTTCAGATCCTGAGGCCAAGAATTTATTTTAATATTTCACTATTTGCAAAATGTTTTAACAAAACATGAGCACTAAGGACACTTTTTTTAGTTATTTAGGTTTCTGTTGTCCAGGGCATTAAATAAAGTGGGATTTGATGTATTACCATGGATGTTCAAAAGTAGAAACATATATATTAGGTACACAGTACACACTCTGTCACACCCGCAGCCAGCGCACAGCCAGACTCTCACACGTCACGAGCTCAATCTCCCGAATTCTAGTCACCTGCTCCTCATTTCCGGATCCCATCACCTCCTCT
>JAQMYF010000015.1:20027592-20038393 GCA_030014195.1 Neosilurus mollespiculum
TGAAGGCAAAAGGGGGTCCAACCCGTTACTAGCATGGTGTACCTAATAAAGTGGCCGGTGAGTGTATATGTATGTATGTATATATGTATGTATGTATAGTGAAAGAGAAAATAGTTCGATTCGATTCTGCTTTTGATTTACCTTGTGGTAGAGTCGATGCAGCTCTTATCTGGGGCATTGAAAACTAAAACTTGACTGCAAAATACTGGGTAAACACAGAAAGTAAATTAAGAAAAAGTAAATTGAGTTTTGCTTCTGAGTATTCTAGTTAGTTTATGGAAAGAGAAGAACATTTATTTAGTCTTCTTTAGCTTCCGCCCTTTGGGAGTTATAGGAATGGATTCCATCTGTCCGTAAAACTTTAGTTTCTGGACATTTACTTGCTGCGCGTTGAAGCTGGGGTTTTCACACTTGCTATGCTTGTTCTATATTGGCATATTATGAAATGGTCCTTTAGGCGGGAGCGTCTGGACCCAATTTGTGTTTGAAATTTGAATGAATCACAGTTTGAAATATAGACATACAGTTGCAAAAATAAGAAAATTGAAAGCATTTTGTAGTAAACAGTGTGCATAATGCCATCACCTTGCATTAATCTGGGTGCTTTATTGATTGATGTGAGTATTTGATAATAATCTGTGACAGATTATCTGGAAGTCAGTAATGTTGTATTGTTGTAATTGTACTGTCATTTTTTTCAAGCTTAATTTAGAACGAGTTCTGTATCACTGATTTAAAATACAGAAAATATATATTTTTAAATATCTTCTGTATTTAATATATTTCACAATGACAGCACCATTTATTTGAATTTAAATAAGCAAATGCATAAGAGCTTTTAACTGAATACTACTGATTAATACGTTTCAGCTGGAAACATTATTTTTTTATTCCTAACTGCTGTAGCATCTCATGTCTTAAAGAATCAAATCAGAAGAGGTATCCCATGATCATGAAAAAGTTACAATGGTGTAGATGGGTCAAATTATTGTCGTTCATTAGTTGCAGTTGCGGGTCCTAAACTATGGAACACTCTGCCTGCTGCAATGAGAAACACTGGAACACTGACCGCCTTTAAAGTAAAGACCAAAACTCCTCAGTAACATTTAAGTATATTATTATTATTATTATTATTATTATTATTATTATTATTATTATTATTGTCATTATTTTTCCATCCCATGTAACCTTTAACCTATATATTATAACTCTTACCTTTTTTAAATCAATGAAGAAATCATTTATACATATATATGTAAGAGTGCTGAGACCTGTTTGTTGTTTGTTTATTCATTCATTTTCTGAACCTCTTAATCCTAATTAGGGTCACGGGGAGGCCATCTCAGCCTACTCTGGGCGAGGGACGCTCGCCAGGCCACTGCAGGGCAAAAACTCGCTGACGGCTATGCAGCCTACTCTTGATATGGTTCTTTTACATGCCTCTCACCACAGACACACTGAGAAACATGGCCGGCCCTTGATAACCCAGTTAGCTGCACTGGGGGGACAGCAGTGACAACCCGTTTATAGTGGGGCTGAAACCCCCGACCTTGGGATCAGTAATCCAGCACCCTACCACCGGGCCACCTGGGTTCTTTGGTATGGGGTTCTCTGCTTTGGCTTCCAGACTAATTCAGACCGACAGTTCACTCAGTTTCCAGCATTTCTCTCTCTGGAACACACACAGAACTCACATAAACAGGCTTCTTAACTATTCAGATAAAATACAAACCATGTATCAGAAACGTCACTATAGTTTAACATGAAGTCTATTGGGTTATCTTATACCTGTAATGGAAATTGTAGTCCTAAATCATAAGTAAAAGAGTTTATATCACCAGCAGTGAGAAGTCATCCTCACAGTTTCTGAGTGTAGGTGCAGGGCTTCCAAGATGAGAACCCCTGGGTCCACACTGGTAGAGACTGTTGGATTTATTCAGTAGAAGGTCTGTCCTTTATCACTCCTAAAACCTATTTATTATGATAAGAATTCCATGTTCCCATTGCTGACTTTCGTAAAGAGTAGGCTGCATTGCCATCAGCGTGTTTCTGCCCTGCGATGGCCTGGCGAGTTGTTCGGGGTGTACTCTGCCCTCACCCAGAGTCGGCTGAGATTGGCGTCAGCCTCCCTGTGACCCTAATTAGGATAAATAAGTTCAGAAAATCAATAAATGAATGAATTCCATGTTCCAGCACCAGTAGTGACACGTAGTGTTAATTTGTCTGATTGGCTTGGCTGAAATGGACGTGTCACATGATGTTTGACCTTGTTTTATGCAATGTTATTACATAGTCTGGGTGTACCAGTGTTCTAATAAAGTGATAACTCAGTTATTTCACATCTAAAGAACTGCTGGGCAGATCATACTGAAATTTTGCATGCAGGTTTCCTATGGTGTGTAAAGTGTGTAGATGTGCGTCGACTTGTCATTTTCTCTTTGTCCATATCAAAATGACCTTCACCCTATAAATTTAGTCCAGACTATTTCTCAGGAACTGCTGGGTGGATCATTCTGAAATCTTGCATGCAGGTGTCCTGTGCTGTGTAGGTGTCTAAAGGCATGTCATTTTCTCGGTTTGACCTTTGATCTTTTCAGAATGACGCTGGCCCTGTAAATTTTGTCTGGGCTATTTCTCAAGAACTGCTGGGTGGCTGAGGGATTTCACCACATCTGATGGTTGTTTTTTGTCTATGTTTTATTGTGCTTTTTTTTTTTTTTACTAATGTTTCCAAATTGTATTTACCATGACAATTACAAAAATAATAGAACAATTGGTCATTATTGGTCAGTGCCTGGTTGTGTCCCTACAGTACAATAGCGGACTGCAAAGCTCATGGCTACACAAATAATAAGCCAGAAATCCCAGAAAAATTTTCAATACAATAAAAAAAATGTATTTTGTATTCCTAAATTAACTAATGGCATGCAATCAGAGTTTGCAAAACTTTGGCTGCATAACTTATACACGGGTGAGTCTCTGAAGGACAATATTTCCTTATGCGATGATATTACCTTATGTAATAAACTATGCAATAATACAAAGTAAGCTAAATAACTGAATGTGCTGAAAAAGATTTTTCAGGCTGGTTCAGCTCGCCTGTTGTCATTGCAAAATCTCGGAAAGTGTATCCAGAGTAATGCCACTCCGGATGGAAATAAATGTTGTGAAGTTTGTCAAAACAACGCCACAACAAATTCCTGCCATAATTAAAGCTAAAGCAAAATATTATTGTGAGCCTTTTTTTGGCCGGGCAATGTGCATATTATACCAAAAGTGCACACATTAGAGCTTCATGAGTCTCACAACACCACTCTGGTCTTGAGTGAAACCATGACTATTCTCACTGTTACCAATTCATTGCCATGGACTCCAGTGGGGAAAAAAGGTTTTCACTTAGTAGACATAGCACCATTACTTCCTTTACGATAAAGCAGAAATGTAAAACAACACATCACAGACAAAGTTATGCCTCCAGCTGTGATAATGCGATCATCATTCATACATTCGGGAAAGAGGTAATCCAAAAGTGATGGAAAGTAATTAAATTACACTACAATAATGTTCTGACAATTGGATTAAGTTACTAACTACATTTTGTATTAAGTGATTAGTAATTTTATTGGAATACATTTTTAAGTAATCCTCTCAACCCTGGGGCTACATTTTATATATTCTTCCTATGTTTGTATGAGTTTCCTGCCTCACACCCTGCCTCACACACTGATCAGGATAACATGCCTGATGGAAATGAATGAGCGCTTGAATACATTACACTTTTTAAGACTTTTTTCTATTGAATTGTATTATGGCTAAAGATGGTCCTGAAAATGTGTTTAGACATGGAGCAGTGGGGGGAAGCTTTGAGTTTATATTTGACAGTAAGAATGTGTGCCACAGTGCCTCTAACAGCATATAAGCAATGATATCAATACAATTGTAAATCTTGCATCGTGGAGGAAGTCATATAAAAGAGTAAACTGCGCCACCTGTTGTTTAATTCTAGCATGAGCAATGTCTAAAGTCTTTCATAACAATTGTTTAAATTAGGATTTAAAGCTTTTTATATCATATTGAGCCCTATTATTGGTTTCAAACAGGTCCTCCAGTTATTGTTCTCTTCCCTGAAGACTCCATTATGAACATGTCTCAGGATGCGGTTCTGCAGTGCCGTGCTGATGCATATCCATCTAACCTCACATATGAGTGGCAGAAAGAAGGTCAAAATGTCTATAATATTGAGTGAGTACTAAATGCATCTGTACCTCTGTGATAGAGTAATGTCTATTTATGGAGATCAAATGTAATTATAGTATTAACTTTTAAATCCCCTCTTAATATTCAGTTATGTACTTTAATGCATATAACACCACAGTGAAACTTCAGTATATTCTTAACCGATTAGTGTAATTTAGTACAATTACTAATATTTCTAATCCCTTATTCATCAACATTCATTTTCTGAACCACTTTATCCTTTATTAGGGTCGTAGGGAGGCTCGAGCCTGCCTCAGCTGACTCTGGGTGAAGGCGAGGTACACCCTGAACAGCTCTCCAGTCCCTAACCGGGCAAACTCACACTCACACCTAGGGGCAATTTGGAACAGCCAGTTAGCCTAATGTGCATGTCTTTAGACTGTGGGAGGAAACCGGAATACCTGGTGGAAACTCACGAAAGCATGGGCAGAACATGCAAACTCCACACAGAGACGCTCTCGCTGAACTGAGGCCTCTTTTGCTGTGAGGCAGAAGTGTTAACCTCTACACCACCACGCTGCTCCGTGATCCCTTAGATAAACCCAAATGAAATCAAAAGTAATTATAGACCCCGGTATTGTACCAAATATTTTAATATTATGCCTATGTGATTATGGTTATTATACAGAAGATAGATATGGGGGTGGGCTGAAAATTTCATATCCTTACTAAGAATGAGTAATGCCAAAACAATGAAACTTGAAAGCTTCTATACCAAGGGGATCCAAGTGCTGCAAGACGGATGGAAGAAGTGTGCAGACCGCAGGGGAGACTGAGTTAAAAATAAACTGTATTTGTTCAAATTTGTTAATTTCATCATGGTTAGCCTATGAACTTTTCAGCCCACCCTCTTAGACAAATACCTGTCATAGATAGATAGATAGATAGATAGATAGATAGATAGATAGATAGGTAGGTAGGTAGGTAGGTAGATATATAGACAGACATGAAATAATTATATGCAGCATTTTGTTAACACATACACTGTTTGTTTATAGATCTCTGAGGTCTCGAGTAAAGATTCTTGTGGATGGTACTCTACTCATTCCTAAACTAATTCCTGAAGACTCAGGAAACTACACCTGCACCCCCTCCAATGGGATACTGACACCACCCACTGCTTCTGCCTACCTCAAAGTGAAATGTATGTATTGTATTTACTTGACTGTCTAAACAAGACATAAGAGTCAAAGGAGTTTAACATACTTTAATTACACACATCAAAATGGATATGCTTTATTTCATCTGTAATCTTTGACTCTTTGTTGTTGTATGTCACAGTTTATGTTGTATTAGTTTGTACCTTCTATTTTTTCTCAATCCCTTAGATCCTGCTCGGGTGGTGCAGATGCCCAGAGAGACGTACCTTCCTGCTGGCATGGGTGGGACAGTTGTGTGCCCAGTTCAAGCTGAGCCTCCGATGCTATTTGTCAAGTGGACCAAAGATGGTGCCTCACTGGACCTGCACCAGGTACTGAAGAAAATCAATCGTAAATCACAAATGTGATCATCCAGCACCAAATCAGCCACATGGGTTATTTTTCAAAAATATTGTGCATAAAATAACTTTTTAAAACAATGCACAGGGGCTGTGGCTGAAAAAAAATGGAGAAAAATGCATTTATTCATTCATTCATTTTTTGAACTGCTTAATCCTAATTAGGGTCGTGGGGAGGTTGGCACCCATCTCATCCAACTCTGGGCAAGGGCTGAGTACACCCTGGACAGCTCTCCAGGCCATCGCAGTGCAGAAATGCATTTAAAGTTACTAAAATAAACTCATCAGCAGTATATTTCAGTAAAAGCTATCATTATTACATGTGTGTGTGTGTGTGTGTGTGTGTGAGTGTGTGTGTGTGTGTTTGTGTTTATATGTACTGTTCATATTGTATGGTTCAGTACTCTATGCATGTTGGTACAGTAATTCTCTATGGTTAGTGGGTATTACCTGCTGGTGACATAAGAATTTTTCAGATTTAATTTAGTTCCTCTATTTAATATACAACTTCCAATATTTTTATGACCCTATAACTCAATTGTACAATAAGTAGTACAAAGTTTATAAACATTTAACAACATAACAATAAATCAAACTAGATAACTTCCTCCTCGGACATTTCCTCGAAGCTTTACATAAATCTTCAGAGGCATCACAACTCAGCGTCCACAATAAAGAACCATAAAATGAACAGCAGAATGGATGATATAACCTGGAGGTACACTGTATACCTGGATGCACATGATCAAAGATCCCAGGGTTATTTCTGGGGATCTGGAACGCTGAACCATCTGCAGGTAAGGAATTAATCACGACAGTGATAGGATTCTTAATTTTAGGAGCAAGAGAGAAGCAAAATGAGCCATAGATTAAATTTCTAGAACTTTTTGTAAATGAAAATTGAACAGAAACCGATGTCTCTGTTACTGACAGTCAATTGTTTACATCTGACGTTTTTTGTCACTACTGGAAGTTATCAGAACGCCATCAGTTCTCAAATGTCCATACTTTCGGCATGCACCGTAAAATGTAAAATTTAATGGTTAATGTAGAAAACTATGACATCTCTACACTACATAAAGGGTGAACTTGTGCATTCATTTGAGGTCATTGAGTCACACTTCCTATTTATTCTATTTTTATCTATATTGTCTATGTTTTCTCTTGAGACTTACGTCAGCGATACGGTTGACACGAACGGACTCGGGGCAGCCACTGAAATCATGCTTCATCCCTATGGAGCTCCACAATGAAATCTTTATTTACACAAAGGTTCAGCAATATTTTTCATTTAGAACACCGTCAGCAGAGTCTGTTTTTTTCCATCCAAAAGTTAAAGTGCGCATGCATTTTTCATCACGGTTTGAAATGCGCTCAGGTCAGGTTCATGCTCTATTGCTCCTCTACCTCAAACTCTGCGCTGACAGACTTCAAACACACACTTTCTTTATCATTTGTCCATAATTGTGGAATATCATTCGCTATAAACTCAGACTCAGCAGAGATAATCCGACATACAGTCCCTCATTAAGTGCAGGCTTTGGTGTATGTATATATATATATATATATATATATATATATTACAGAATATATGAATCAAATTAATTTGATTAATTACACTAATTGTAAGGCGTAAACATCACTCTCACATTTTATACTAAAATCTGAAATTCAATAATTTAGACCCACTAATATATTATTCACTATATAGCAAATACGGTAATTCTACTTCCAACTGCTTTGGTGCTGGAGGGTCATATATACATAAATAGAATATTTCAAGATGGGTAACTGTTTTCTGTTTGTTGTTTAGTACCCAGGTTGGATGATCAACTCAGAAGGCTCTGTGTTCATAGCCACAGCCAATGATGATGCAGTCGGCACGTACACCTGCACTGCCTACAACAGCTATGGGACTATGGGTCAGTCTGATCCCACCAAAGTAATTCTGAAGGTACAGAACGATGTGAGATGTGCAACAGACTCTGTTTAATGTGATTAATGTGGCTTATGCTGGAATATCTACACACAGATTGTCAACTGTAGTTGTATTTAGAGTCTGAGCTTTACATGCACTCATCATAGTCAGGGTATCATGGCAATATTTAGCTTTCTGTGAATTTTTTTATACCGTTTAGTGAAAAAGAAATTATTGTTCTTCATCCCTCATTATTACATTTAAGCTTAACAGTTAAATTATTTTAGGTTGTCATTCCAAAATACACATACAGTCAAACGTATATGTACATCCACTTACATTATCAATTCAGTGGTGCTGAAGGTTCTAAAGTGTATTTTACATGTTTATGAGGCCTCTTGACATTATCTTGGTGATCAGGACTGACACAGATTGTAGCTTCTCTGTGCCAACATAAAAAGTGCAGTGAGCAGCTTCTCATTTCACAAAATAAATTTACCCAAATAAATTGTTATTATAGGAATTATTTATGAACAACTCCAGTTAAGCCCTGCGATGGCCTAGCAAGCTGTCCAGGGTGTACTCTGCCCTCGCCCAGAGTTGGCTGAGATGGTGACCCTAATTAGAATTAAGCGCTTCAAAAAATGAAGGAATGAAGTCCAATTACTTAGCCAACTTAATTGTACTTTCTTTGTTCTTAATTGTACCATCTTTTCTGTTCCGATTGCACCATGCCAAACTGTACTCTCCGGGACAGAAAGAGGTGGTCTGCAAAGGGAACCAGGGTGACTTGGGCACCTTTTTGGGGTTTTTTTTTCTTACCTTTAGACCCAGCTCCATCTTTTCAAGAACCATCACTGCTAGAGAATCTCTTCTCCACAGATTTAGGGGATTGGGGTCATATACTTGATATGTCTCATCTCGGTCTGCTTCTCAGACTTGCCATGTAACCATAAAGGGTCTTTGCTACTTCATTAGTAATTTAGAAATTGACATGGTAATAATAATGATATTAATAATATATAATATAATAATAATGAGCACTTGATCTCCAAGTGTAAAATCCCGTAGCCATTCGTTCCTATTATACAGTCAGGATTGCTTTCTTGTCCCTGTAGTGAATACTCCTGTCTTAGTTGACTTAAAGTGTGGAGTTATCTTCTCTGGTCAAGAATAAGCTGATTTTTATTTTTAGTAGAAGGAGGTCATGCAAAAAACCCAGTGGAGGTTTGCCAAACTTTTCATATAACAAGGGTCATACCACTTATTCAAATTCCTTACAAACAAACTTTTGAATTATTTTTTTTTAAATGTTCTAATAAACTGTTTGACTAGACCATGTGTCAGTAGATGGTGCATGCTGGTGGGATTTACTGCCCAATTATTTGTATACTTTGCCAAGTGTAAATGTGTCATGATTAGTCAGGATTTTGTTCAGTATCCCAACTCAGGAGATAATGTCGAAGACTGCTAAATAAACAATAGATCCATACTAAGTCTTTCTAGATGGTTCCTGATTATATAACAAAAAATTCACCAGCAGACATTCGTGACATGTTGCACACACCTCAGAACATTGCTGTGAAAGCCCAGACCATAGAAGCAGCCAGTTTAGTGTCTTACCCTGTCCTAAATGCACAGCTTTCTGTTTTTAATGAGCCAAACGGAAGAGAAGTTTTTTCTCTGAATATAACCTTACCCTAACAACAGAAAAATACGGCCAGGCATGTGCAGTATTAGGCTGGAGGTTCTGACCATTGATTTCTCTCACTTGGGCAAAATCATGTCTCAAGGTCTCCTGTTGAACTGCTCTAGCAGGAAAGCCCAACAGAAATCCCAGCAAAGGGAGATGGCTGCATCTGACAATGCTGCACTGGAACACCTCCAGAAATACACAGGCTGTTTTCGTACTTTGGATTGAGCTCGAGAGTTTTCCTTGACCAGTTTACCATCTTTGTACAAGCTTTCTCGACTTTGTGGCTCTGGGGATTTTTATGGACCGTTTGCTGTATTTCTCCAGACTTGTTTATTGCTTTTAAAATTAAGTTTAACATTCTATTTGCTTTCTGTAAATTCTGGAATGTCTATGATAGAAATCAGCCTGTTGTTTGGTTAATATCTTAAGGAAGTACCGGTGGCGGTCCTGATAGATACGATGCTTGTCTCAGGTACTATTCAGATTATTTAGATATCCACCTCGTCTTCAATGAATAATTGTGATTTATCCCAAGATAGGGAACCAATCACACTGCATCCTTCCCGTGTAGTATAAACTAAATCTGATCAGTCTTGGTGCATGCTTTATTTGAGTAATTGTTTTCTGGTACGTAACATTTATTTTTGAAGCACTAGTTTGAGTAGCTCCTGGACTGGTCTTTATGTCCTTCACAGGATCCCCCATCATTTCGGGTGTCCCCCAGAGCTAAGTACCTGCAGGAAGTTGGGAGAGAGCTGATCATTCCCTGCCAGCCATATGGGGACCCACCACCTAACATCACCTGGACAAAGGTGAGCACTAAAATGAGCTTCCTAAAATAATGATAAAGAAATGGCAACAAATAAAAACAACCCCTGGCAAACATTACGAAATCACCACACTTAAAGGAGCTTCACCCTGGATTTTTACTTTGTAGCTAATAAATAATTTAAAGATATGACAGAAAATAATTTTTGTTTAATAGCTAAATATTTTGGCTTTATGAAACATATCTCCAAAAAAAAGTAAATTATTTTGAGTAATGGTATGCATTCTTTTCCAAATTAATAAAAAAAAAAAATCAATTCGTACTCTGTTGCTTAGGGTGGCTCCAAATCTTTTCTTTTTTTCCGATTCCTCTATCGTACACCCTCTTATTTTAGGAGGTTTGATGAAAAAATAACCTAGTAAAAATTTTAGGCAAGGTATGCTGTGATTAAATGAGTTAATAATATTTACCAATATAGTAAATCATACATAAGTAGTTATTAACAAATGACTGTAGTAGTGTACGACTGTGTGTATTAAACAATAAACATTCGGACAAAATGAACCTAACCTGCATGATGCATCCGGAAATCGTCCTTTTGTTGCAGATGATTCTGTGAGGACCGGGTGAATCCCTTCGTGCATCAGATTGTGTCTGTTACTG